>MVAP01000115.1:0-46499 GCA_014825765.1 Cystofilobasidium macerans | reverse complement strand
ATAGAGGGGGTGAACGATGGGAAACCCGGTAAGAAGGTGAGGGTGCAAAAGGGCGGCGTGGCGAAAGGGGAGGGGGGGGGGGAGGAGTGGAGTAAGGAAGGAGGGAAGGAAGGAGGGAGGAAGGGAGGAACGGGGGAGGGGAGGAGGGGAGGAAGGAAGGGAGGATGAGGGGAAGCAAAAGGAGAGAAGCAAGGAAGTAAGGACGGAAGTAGAAAAGGGGGAAAGAGGGGCGGAAGGGAGAGCGAAAGGGAGGGCGGAAGGGAGAGCGGAAGGGAGAAAGCAAATCAAGAAAGAAGAGAGACATGGAGAGAGGAAGGGAAACGAAGCGAAAAGGGAGGAAGGAGAGGGATGCAAAGGAGAGCCACAACGCACCTTGAAGACGAGCCAAAGCGAGCCGAGCATCGCCGAGCCGACGAGCGGGAAGAGCCAGGCGTCGGTCGCGGTGATCCGTTCGATGGAGTCCTCTTCCTCCTCCTCGTCGGCGTCGGTACTGGCATCTGACGAGGACGAGGACGAGTCCTCCTCCTCTCTTTCTTCGTCATCGTCCTCTTCTTCATCATTGTCGTCGGCAGCTATGAGCGCCGCCGCCCCGACCGTCGTTGTCGAGGCGCCGCGTCGCTTCCTCCTTCGCGCCGCACGTCGGAGCCGCCGCTTGGCCGGCTTGGAGAGCTGGGGCGGGCGGGCGGGAGGGCAGTCGGTCGATTGTGCGTTCGTTGATTTGTTTCGTTCGTTCGTCCGCATCCAGTCGTTTGGTCGTCCGGTTGTTCGTACGATCGGTCGGTCAGTCAGTCGTTCGTTCGTTCGGTCGTTCGTTCGACCGGGTCAGGTAAGTGAGCCGACGGACGGGCAGTCGAGCGAGCGGTCGTTCGTGAGTTCGTCCGTTCGGGCGGGCAGAGGTAAGTGTGGGTAATGGGGAGTTTTGAAAGGTTTGGCGAAAGCGGGCGGGGGGGAAGGAAGGCGGCTCTGTCAGTGCTGAGGTCGGACTGGAAAGGGGCGGTTGGACAAAGAGGGGAACGATTCTGGGTCCTGAGAAGGGTTGAGCGTCGGGGGGGAGAGGGGGGGGGGGGGTTGTCCGAGAGAGAAAGAGGTCAAGAAGGTGGGTGTCCCATGCCCCGCCCCGCCCCGATCCGCCTCGCTTTCATTTGCCTTCCAAGGGCGAGCGAAGACCTCTCGGACAGACCGAGCTCAGTCAGCCATGCGGCTGATCGTTTGGTCCTGCCGATCCCCTAACTTGCTCAGCAAGCGAGCAAGCGCAACTCGCTCGCTCGACAGGCAGGGTAGGCATCTTGGATCGCTGGATCGATCGCAGCTGCTACCTGCCGCCTGCCGTCCGCATCGGACCCAACCAGCAGCAGCAGCAGCAGCGGCAGCATCGGCAGCAGCGATAGCGGCACGAGGATATGACGCGAAGCGAACCGGCGCTCGACGACGGCGCTGAAGCGAGCGAGCGAGCGAGCGAATCGACGAGGGTGGGTGGGAGCGAGCGAGCGGGCGAGAGGTTGCGCAGCAAGATTTCGGATTTCGGATTCGGGCAGGGAGAGGAGGGAGAGGCGGGTCGAGGAGGGCCCTCTCGGTGAGGGGGGCGAGGCGGGCGAGGCGGGCGGGCGAGCAGGCAGGCGAGGCGGGCAGGCAAACAGGCAGGCAGCCGGGCAGGAGACGATCGCAGCTGCTACCTGCCTGCCTGCATGCCGGCCGCGTCGGACCCAACCACCACCACCAGCAGCAGCAGCAGCGGCAGCGGCACGAGGATAGGACGCGAAGGAACCGGCGCTCGACGACGGTGCCGGAGCGAGCGAGCGAGCGAGCGAATCGACGAGGGTGGGAGGGAGGGGAGCGAGCGGGCGAGAGGTTGCGCAGCACAGACTTCGGATTTCGGATTTCGCATTTCGGATTCGGGCGGGGAGAGGGCGGGGAGAGGAAGGGGAGAGGCGGGTCGGGGTTGGGGTTGAGGAGGGGTCTTCGTCTCGGTCGGTCGGTGAAAGGGAGGAAGGGCGGGCGGGTTGAGGAGGGGTCCTCTCTCTGAGGCCGGTAGGCAGCCAGGCAGCCGGCCAGGCAGCCAGGTAGGCAGGAAGGGCAGGAGGGGCAGGGAGGGGCAGGGCCGGCAGGGAGGGGCAGGGAAGGGCAAGGAGGATGGAGGGGTTCAACCGTACCTTGAGCGAGGAGAAGGAGCCGAGGACGATCCTAACCGTCCGTCCGAGGTCGAGTCGAGTCGAGCGGGCAAGCACGCACGCGCGCCCAAAAGGTCGAAAGGGAAGGGAGGGGATCCAGGAAGAAGGAGCGAGCGAGCGAGCGAAGGAGGAGGAGGGGTCTGTCCGTCAGCTCTCTCTCACTCTTGCACACGCACGCACGCACTTGGCTGGCGCTCAGACGGGGAAGAGGAACGCAAGGGGGGAGAAACGCGAAACGCGGACGCGCGCAAACGCACGGGACGAGAGCGAGCATCAAGGTCGATCCGTACGCTCGGACGAGCTCCCTCTCGACGACGACGGCGGCCATGATCTTTCTATGGCGCGATGGCGATGGAGGGAGACGAAAGAGGTGGAACGGGCGGAAGGGAAGGGAAGGTGGAGGGAAGCAAAGCTCGAGGGTGTCGCGCGGGAGAGAGATGGCTGACTGACGTAAGCCGTGTGTGTTGGCCAGCTGCTCCCGATCGATCGATCCCCTCGTTCGGATCCGACTCGAGGCAGCTGCGGAGTCTCCTCTCGACCGACGGCGGCCGACAACTCTGGATGAAATGCGATCGAGCAGACGCCGAGCCAAGCGAAGCCCCGAGCGAACGAGCGCTTTCCCCCCACAAAGCACCCAGCCAGCCAGCCACCCAACCCAACCCACGCGCTCACTCGCCCATCCATCCAGCCCTGCCCTGCCCGACTAGAGAACGAAAGCACCTCTCGAAAGCGGTTTTCATCCATCCAGCCAGCCAGTCAGTCAGTCAGTCAGGGCTCGTCGTCCTTCCTCTCAACACCGGCCGGAAACGCTCTCCCTTCCCCCTCCACTCCCTCCTTCACGCACGCGCCCTCCCTCCCTCCTTCAACCTCAACGATCGAACGCCTCGCGCGAAGAACCGCAACGATGCCGTTCTCCTTCCTCCCTAAACTCCAGCGGCCGTCCCTCTCGGCCTCGGCTGCCCTTCCAAAGACGACGGTGGCCCTCGGGGTGACCCTTGTGGCCCTCATGGCCGTCCTCGCCCAGCCTGCAACCGCGTCGACCCCTACCGCCGACGGCGTCCACCCGCACCCGGCGAGACTACTAGACGGGAGAGCCGAGCGGTACGACCCGACGAACCGCACGCTGCAATACGTACGTTTCCGTTACTTTCCTTCTGCTTCCCCTTTCTTGCGCTCGCTTCCCCCTTGGGCTAGGTTGCGTCGTCCGTCGGGCGGGTCAGTCAAGCGGCCGCTCCGCTAGCCTCTCCTCATCTCTCTCTCTCTCTCTTCTTTCCTTTCTTCCTTTCATCTTTTTCTCGCGGCTCGCTCGCTCTCTCGTCCCCTTCCCTCTTTCTTCGTTCCGTCTCTCGGGGCTCGGGTCGGGTCGGGTCGGGGTCGGGGTCGGGATTGGGATTGGGGCACAGTCGATCGGCTCGGAAGCGGAGGAGAGAGGGAGAAGGGGTAGGGTGTGTGTGCCCAACGCATCGCACAGACGACCCTCCCGAGATGTCGAGGGTCGTGTAGGATAGGGATAGGATGAGACCGGGCTGGATGTCGGACGAGACGAGACGAGACGAGACGAGGCGGGGTGAGATAGAGAGGGGAGGGAGGGACCAGACGGAAGGGAAGGGAAGGGAGAGCGAACATCCAATCGGGTCGGGGTCGAATGAAGGAAGGAAGACGTTTGGAAGGTCTTTGTCTGGCCGACCTCGTCCGCCCGGCTCTCTCTCGCTCTCTCTTTCGCTTCTCTCTCTCTCTCTCTCTCGCTTTCCCTCTCTCTCTCGCTCTCTCTTTCGCTTCTCTCTCTCTCTCTCTCTCTCGCTTTCCCTCTCTCTCTCTCTCTCTCTCTCTCTCTCGTGTGTGCGCTGGAGGAGGGGGAGAGGGGCAGAGTCGAAGGACAGCGTCTCGTCTCGTGCACCATTCCGCACGCCAGTCGGTCGGTCGGTCGCTTCGCTTCGCTCGGTTCGGTCGGAGCCACTTGTCGGCGAGGCGAGACGGGTCGAGGAGGCGATTCGAGGCGGGTGTTGACGACGCGCTCGCTCGCTCGCTCACTCTCTCGCTCTGCCCCGC
Source organism: Cystofilobasidium macerans (assembly GCA_014825765.1). Taxonomy (NCBI): domain Eukaryota; kingdom Fungi; phylum Basidiomycota; class Tremellomycetes; order Cystofilobasidiales; family Cystofilobasidiaceae; genus Cystofilobasidium; species Cystofilobasidium macerans. The sequence goes on along the minus strand of MVAP01000115.1, from coordinate 42,282 downwards.
GCTGCTCGCGCCCTCCCGCGCGCGGTCGTGCGTGCAAGCGTGTGCCGGCTGGCTGGCTGGCTGGCTGAGAGCGACCCTGACCCCGACCCGACCCGACCCGACCCGGACCTGTCCTGCTCGGCCCCCCGAGACTCGTCTCGTGGATGAGTGTGGGCCGGTCAGTTGGGTGGGAGCGATCCGGCTCGACTCGATCTCGATCTCGATCTCGACCTTTGCTCTTGTGTTGGTGCCGTGCCGTGGCGTCGTCCGAGAGCCACTCGGGGGGTCGCTCGCTGTACTCGCTTTGTGGCCTGTGCGCGGGCCGGGCAGTCGTGCGTGTCGTATCGTGTCCTGGGCGGCCGGGTGACAGCGAAAACCCGACCTGCTCTGTCTGTCTGTCTGCCCCTCGTGTCGTGTGCTACCGGCCGGCCGGCGGGGAGCGACTTGACCCGAGCCGAGCCGGGTCCAGCAACCGTCGCTCTACCCCTCGCCCCGGCCCTCGCCCGCACCCCTCATGCGTGTTGCTGGCCGGCCGGGAGCGATCCCCGACGTCCGTCCGTCGCAGAGAGGTCGGCCGTTGCAGAGCAGCCAAGACCAAACGAGAAGAGACGAGACGTCAGGGAGTAGAGCGAGGGGCGACTCTCAAGCCCCTTTTGTTCTTTCACGAAGAAGGAGAAGGCTCCAGGGACGCCGGACGGGCCCCCTTGCACGCTTGTCGGACGAACGAAGCCCTGACTGACCGGTTTCCCAATCCCCTTTCTTCCCCTGTCCTCTCTCTCTCTCTCCGTCTCTCCTTCGACCCCCTTGCTCCCTCTTTCCCTTCCCTTCCTGCCTCCCACCTCTCTTTCATCCCTTCCCTTCCCTTCCCTCCTTCCTCTTCATCCTCTCCTCTCTCTTCCCTCTCTCCCCTTCCCCCCCTCCCACACACACACACACACGTCCACGTGCACACCCGGTCAACCGCCCACCCGCCCGCTCTCCAGGAATACCCCCAGGACGACCTGTCCAACCCCCTGCGGTATATCCCGACCCTGTCGATCGCCGTCGTCGCCACCGTCGTACGTCTCTTTGCCTTTGCTCCTTCCGTCCCGTCCCCAACGATCCCTTTGGCTTGGCGGCCGGCGAGACGTCGGTCACTCGGTCCGCATCAAGCGAGAAGTCAGGGATTCAAAGGGCCAGCGAAAGGAAACTGGAGAGGAAGAAACTGACGCCTTGCGATTCTTCCCTCGCCCTCCCCCCTTCATCCCGCTTTCCGACTCTCGCCTCCCCGGTCGGTCGATCCTTCCTTTCCCCCTTCGCTCTTCCCCCCTCCTTCACACAATTCTCCTTCTCCCCTTGGCGCGCGCGCCATCCGCAGCTCTACTTCCTCCTCTTCCTCGCCCTCCTCGGCCAGCTCATCAAGTGGGGCCAGCGCTGGATGCTGACCCTCGTCATCGGTACCGTCTGCTACTCGTTTGGCATGGCGGTCCGCCTCTGGTTCCGGGTGGACACGGTTCGTTTCCCTCATCGAAACTCCTACCCCTTCTTGACATGCCGGTCAGAAGCGAGGGACGTCAGGCTTGATCCTAACCTTACACCCTCTGTACACCCCCCCCCCTTTCCTTCTGCCCCCCCCCCCCCCCTCAGCACTCTTCTGGCGTCTACATCGTCTTTTATCTCTTCACCGTCCTTTCGCCCTGCGCCATGCTCGCGGCCGACTACGTCCTGCTCGGCCGACTCGTTCGGCACCTCGGTATGAACGTTCACCTCCGGATCCCCGCCGGCCGGACGACCAAGATCTTTGTGTTGTCGGACGTCACGACCTTCCTTATCCGTTTGCGTCCCCCTCAAACTTCTCCCCCCCCCCCCCCTCCTCTCCCCTCTCGGCCCTCTCTCTGCTTCTTTCTTTTCTTTCTTTCGGAAGAGAGTGCTCGTTGGCCATAAGACACGGCTTTTGGCCTAGAAAAGTGGGAACTGACGAACTCTTCAAATCCGTCACCCATATCCTCTCCCACCCTGCCCGCTTTCCCCTCCCTTTGTCTATTTTCCCCTACCCTTCTCAACGCAAAACAGAAGCCGCAGGCGGAGGCCTGGCCACCTCGCGCAACCAGAAGACCAATGACACGGGCTCCAAGATCTTCCTCGCCGGAATCGCCCTCCAGCTCGTCAGCTTTGCCCTCTTTACCTTCCTGATGCTCGACTTTGGCTGGAGTGCGTGTTCTTTCCCGCATGAGGCGGCTCATCCTTCTCCCTCTTGCGACACGCGCTGGTCTTGCTGACTGCCCTTGCAATCTCCCTTCCCATCCTGTATCTTCTCATCGACCTCCTCCCCGAAACCCTCGCTCCTCTGCGTGAACTCTGCCATCTCCCCCCCTCCCCCCTCTCCCCGCCCCGTTCCCTCCACATCGGGTCCACCCGATCCGACGTGTCAGAGATTCGCAAACACGAGCCCGAGCTCTGGCGGGGCTCCCGGTCGGCCGAGGACCGGCGATGGAAGCAACTCTATTTCGGAGCCCTCTGGTCTTGCGTCTTTTTTCTCGTGCGTGTTTCTTCTCTTCCTCCCCTCCCCCCCTCCCTCTGCCCCCCTGCCCGGCCCGGCCACCCCGCTCTTCCCTTCTACCCTCCCACCCCTCCCCGAGTCGGACGCGAGGCCCACTCGGCTTTCCGCCGGTCGCTTCTCTAGCTTTCCTAGCGTTCCTCCGGATCCACCTGCCCGTTTTCGACAATGTTCCCCCTTTCTAACTCTTGAATACTTTTTCTTGTGACCCCCCCCCCCCCCTCCCCTCTTATGATTACCCCTCACCTCAATCAGGTCCGATCCTTCTTCCGCGTCGTTGAGCTCTCGCAAGGCTTCCACGGTCATCTCGCCACGCATGAGGTGCGATTCTTCCCTAGCTTTGCGCTCTCTATCTACCTCGTTCCTGATGTTAAACAATCTTCTCTTCCTCTCTCCTTTTCGCTCTCCTTCTCGCTCTCCTTCCCCAACGCCCGTCCCCGACGGACAATCAACAGGTCTACATCTACACGCTCGACACCCTCCCGCTCTTCCTTGGCTGCCTCGCCTTCGCCGTCTTCTACCCGGGCCGCTTTCTCCGACCGGCAACGGCCGGCGCCCACAAGTGGGCGTACGACGACGCGGGGCAATTGAGGGCCGAGGCGACCGAGCCGCCAATTGCGGGGGAGGAGGAGGCGAGCGAGGAGGGCGAGCCGAAGCGCCGCTGGTGGAGGCGCGAGCGGAAGGCCTGATTCCGCCAAAGAGAGGTAGGGAGTGACGATGCCTCCTCCTTTAAGGGGACGGTTTCAATCTTGGCCTTCGCCTTGCTGTCTCCGACTCTCTTCTCCTCCTTCAGCGACGCTCTCCGACTTGTGTGCAGAACGGGCTTGGACTGCCCTTCATCCCTACCGCTTCAGCTCTGCTTCCTCATGTCTCCTGCCATCTCCTAACAACCCCCCCTTCGAGAGGAGGGCGCTACTTACCGTCGTCCGCTTCATTCATGAGACTCCTGCTTGTCCTGCGACCACCGATTCTCTTGCTCGCTGAACAAGACCCTGCAGGCTAGAACAGCGGGGATGAGTGAGTCGGGTACAATACGTAATCAGTCTGCGCATGGCTGGTCGGTCTACCATCTCAGGCTGCGCTTTGCGTGTGCGACGTCTGCGTCACTCTCATCCCTGCAGACAGATGGCGAGGACCGGTGCCCGTGAACGTTAAGGAAGAATCCGGGGAACGGCTTGACGCGGCAGGCGTTCCGCGCCAGCGTCTCGTCAACGCGTCCACAGACCAGATTTCCGCCTCTTGGCTTCTCCCTGTCGACTCGCACAGGCTTTCTTTGAGACGGAGCGGATGATCTGAAGAGCCTCCTGGGCTCATGCGCACTGTAGAAGGGGTCGATTTCAAGCCGCGATGTGATGATCCTTTCCCCTCGTGCCAACTTCGAACTTCGTCCTCCTGGGTCGTTTGGCCAAAAGGTGCTGTAACTGGGCGAGCCCTACTGGTTGATGGACGTCTGACTTGTGACTTTAGCTGGCTCAGTACTGCATGAATGACTGATGACAACATAAGAGATAGGCAGTGGTGATCGTGTGCAAAGGGGGGCTACATGGCTGTGAAAAGATACAGAATGTATTCGGAAAAGCAAGGTCGTGGATCCAAAGCATCAAACGACTTGGAAGCCGTCCTCTTCGGGCGCATCCTCAACGTAGGCCTTGCGGCCCCGGCGAGAAGACGATGAACTGCGGCTGCTCGTGACGCTCCGCGCCTCGTCATCGTCGTTTTCGTTGTCTTGCGCAAGTTCCGACGTAACGACGATGGGGGAGGCGATGCTAGAGGCGTCTGACCGGGCGTCATCATCGTGGTCGGCCGAAGGAGGAACGTGAGATGTCGAGGGTGCCGGCGAGCCGATGGAAATAAAGACCGGTGCAGTGGCGGTTGCTGACTCGGTCGGGCCGGGTGAGGTGTGATCCTCGGGCTGAACCTCGTCGCTCCCGGCTGAGGGAGTAGAGACGGACTCTTCGACGGCAATTGGAGCGGCGGATGAGACAGCGGATGGAGCAGCGGGCTCCTCAACCTGCTTGACATCCGATGTGACTGAATCGGCCTCCTTGCGTGCGGCCTCCTTGCGCTCAAGCGCGCCGAGCACCTTCTCAACCTCGGAGACGAGCTCCTTGCGGCGCGATCGGATCGCGGCGTCCCCTCCCGCTTCGATTGCGTCAGCCTCGACGAGCAGGGTCGTCAGACGGTGTTGCAGCTCGCCCAGCGAGTTGGCCTCGGACGCGGCCGAACGAAGACGGGCGAAGAGGGCCGAGAGCTTGGAGTGCGGCGTGACAGGTGGACTGGCGGCCGAAGACCGAGCGGGCGAAGACGAGCGCGAGACAGCGATTGCGGGTGTCGCGCGAGCTGGCGGCGTCGAAAGGCGTTCGGGTGCGGGAGTTGGCGCTGGGGTCGGGGTCGAGGACGAAGCAGGGTGGGTGATCGAGCGCGCGACCGACGGGTGTGGGATGTAGTGGTACGACGCTGGCGGCTGAGACTTTACCGATCGCTCGTCAACAGGCGTCTCGGACGACGGTTGCTTGGCCGTGGTCGAGGACGAAGGCTCGCCGTGCTGGCCGAAGAGCTGGCCGAGGAAGGCTTCGAAAGCGGCCGGGAGGTCATCCCCGGTAGGCTGGGTGGTAGGCTCGCGGGCGGGAGCACGCGCTAGAACCGACGGCTGTTCTTTAGCTTGGTGACGTCCGGCATGGGCGAGGAGAGTAAGGAGGTCCTCGAGCGAAGGCTGCTGCTGCCGGACCTGCCGCTGCTGTTGCTGAGCGAGCTGTTGCTGACGATGGCGCCGCTGCTTCTCGGCAACCTGCTGCTCATAGATGGCCTGTCGCTGCTGCCGGATGGAAAGCTGAAGAGAAAGGAGTGAACAGGAACACATGCGTTAGTCACATCATCGGTAGAGGACAACAGGGGGCGAGAGAGCAAAACGCACCTGACGTAAAGCCTCGAGACGGGCTTGCTGCTCCTGCTCGGCCTCGTACTGGCGCTGCCGCTCAGCCCGCTGACGAGCCTGTTCCCTCTCGTAAGAGGCGATGGCAGCCTGACGACGGAGGACGGCCTGCCGGGTGCGTTCCTCTTCGACGGCTTCGAGAAGGGCGATCTCAGCCCGCTGGCGCTCGAGCTCGGCCAGGTAACTCTGCTGTTGCTGCTGCTGCTGCTGCAAGAACTGTTGCCGGAGGTGCTGCTGCGAGTACTGGCCGAAGACGGGAGGCGAGGGAGCGGTCGACGGGTACTGCTCATCAAGCGAGCGGGCAAAGTCGGCGAGGAGAGCTTGCTTGCGAGCGGCGATGGCATCGGCCGGGTGGAACGAGGCCTGAGGCGACCTGAAGGATGGGCAGCTTGGAGCGGTCGGACCCAGTCCGTATGACGGGACGGCCGGTGAGAGGTGGTCGGGGATGTAGACGAGGGGCATTGCGACGATGTGTGAGGTTGGGCTGAGAGTGGGCTGAGGGTGGGCTGAGTGGGTGGGCTGAGGGTGAGAGGTAAGCTGAGATGGTTTGGATGACGGAGAGAAAGTCAAGAACGTCTCGCCACCGCAAGCCTATAAGAGATTAGCCAGTCGCTCGGCCAGCTCGCCGTCTCGGTCAGCGCATGGTGTGCTGGCGCGGCCTCGATGGTTCCAGCAAGGACGACCACGGTCGGTCAGCGTTCGGAGGCAGCTGCTAGAAGGTGCGAGAGCGAGGGCGAGCGGCCGAGGCCGAACGCCGGGCTCAAAATAATAAAAGTCTGGCCGACCCGGTGTACGCATTCGACCCTCGCCCTCAAGACCCGCCACTTGCGCTGGAGGACCCCATATGCCCGCCGGCGCCGGTGCCGACTGGCTTCGCACGGCGAATCGCTTGGGCGCTCGCGTGCTATCGTCTACTCATGCGCCGCCGTCTCAAAACATCCCCGTCTCCCCTCACTCCCCTTACCCAGACCGAGATGCTTGAAGCAGCTCGCGCCGCCTCCACCCTCCTCTCCTGAACGAACTTGTAACGTGACTCTTGAGTCAAGCCGTGTGGTCACTCCCCTCTGCACGCTGCTGCTTCCGTGCGGTTGCGCGCGCCTGCGCGCGCCGCCGTTGCCGCCGCCGGGTTTCGAGCCGAGCTCGTCCTCTTTCGTAGCTTGCCCCCGATAACACGAGACCATTACAAAGAATTCGGATGGCCTTGCACTCGAACCAGGCTTGGAGAAGAGCCGAGTTTCTCTGTGCATCTGATTTGCTAAAGAGGTCACTCAAAGATGAGGTCTGACTGGCCTGCTTGCACACGCACGGGTCGGGAAGCGGATGGGGCGCGTTGATCGTCTAGGATCGTTCTTTAGACGGGCTGAAAGGCGGCTTGTGTTTGTGGGCTGAGTGTCTGTTGCGGCGTGAAAAATGTAGGGCATCGGCAATCGCAGAGATGCTCTGATCAAAAGTGCGGTGGGGTGAGTTCATAGACGAGGGCAAAAAAGGACTTCGCAAAGGCTGAGGAGAGTGCGACTAAAAAAAGAAAAGATTAGCGGCCGGTCAGTGATGTTCCGTGGCAAGGAACCGGAAGAGAGACTGACCGACGATAAACGGAAGCCAGGAGGTTAGCCGGTGGTCGCTTAAGGGTTATCGAACTACTCGTCGCGCCAGGGCTCGTCGTCGTCCTCGTCTCTGAGCACTACACCGACGTCCTTCAGCTTGCGCGCCATGTCGGCGACGCCCATCCGTCGCCGACTATCCTCAGTGGCGAACGACAAGATGTTGAACCTTGCGAAGCCTCTCGACGAAAGCTGCATTGTCTGAAGCGAGGGGAAGGCGTTCTCGCGACGGCGATGGCAAACGTCGTCAACGACTACTTGAAGAGCGTGACGGGGAGGAAAGCCAGACGACGGCTCTCGCTCATTGTCATAGTTATGGATGAGGTCCAGCCTCTGAAGCATTGGGTGACGGGCTTGTCCGATGAGATCGTCGAGGCAGATGTCACACAGCTCTAGACACCGTAAGCTTGGCAACGCGTCAAACAGGGTTGCCAGGGGAATGCAGGGCCAACCCTGACCACCCAACCGGACATCAAGATAGAGGCGACGGAGGAGCTTGAACTTGCTGGCGATGATCCGGATACAGGCGGTATAGTCCTCGCTACTGACCGTCTCAATGGACAGTCGCTGTAGAGTCACCGGCAGGAGGAGGCCGAGCTGTTCGAGGCACAGACTCGGGCGACCGCATCGCAAAAGTTCCAGATGCTCCAGGTTGTGGAGGTCCAGCAAGCCTCCGATTGTAGGGGCGAAGAGCGACCAGTCTGATACGTCGTCAAGCCAAACTATGAGGCTCAGTCTGATAAGCCTCGGCCTCTGACGCTCGACGTCAAGCTGTGGCGGAACGATATAGTTTTCCCATACCATACTTAACTCCGTGAGGTTCGGCATCAGGAAGAGCTGGGACAGAATGGTCTTGACGTCAGGAGCTGGGAGCGACTCCAGATTGAGTCTCCGGATGAGGACAGCCAGTTGCCCCGAAGCCGAAGAGAGCGCTCGGTAGAGGATGCGGAGGCTGCGAGACGAGTAACCGCTCATGTGGTTCTCCAGACAAGGCTCCTCAAGCAGCAGCTTCCGACACTCATCCTGAAAGAGACAAGAAGGCAGGGTTCAGATGACGGTCCGGCATATAGCGCGTTGCAGCAAGAGGCCAAGGCGCGACTTGCCCTCCAAGCGCGGCTGACAAGCGAGCAGACTAGAATGACATCCCTGAGCGGAGATTGCTCGAGGGCTTCATTGAGGAGATCTTCATTGGCGTGACGTAGGATCTTGAAATGTAGCTCAGGGGGCAGCGATCGGGGCCTGGTGTAAAGGGATATGTCAATAGAGCGTTGCGGAACAAGTGAAGAAGGCCATGCGCATATGCTAAGCAGTGCAAGGAAAGCCAAGCTTAAACAGGTCGTATGAAAACGAAGTCTCTCAAGTGAGCTTTTAATGGATCGGTCGCTGCATCAGCTGTTTACCTGAGGGCTGCATATACCGGGGAAGCCAAGAACGCACGAGTAGGGACGGCGCCTCAGTGAGCCGAGGTTGTTGATGGCTCGGCGGGAAATCCTAAAGCCAAGCAAAAAAGGGGACAGGGGGCCAATGAGCACGAAGGCTCGTCAGCAACCAACGACCTGACTGCCGCAAGCTGTGGGATCAATCTGACCCGTTGTCGTGCTCGGAGGCTCAGGCGAACGTGAGGAAGGCTAGTGGGGTGGCAAAGGTGGGATGGCAAAGTGACAGGGCGCGATCAGGGGGTCAACGGGGCGAATGAGCGGCGATCTGCAGGAGTAACACGAACGGCTGGTGAGCCAGACCGCGATGTCGATGGGCAGCTGGGAAGAGCTAACCTTCAGAGTTGTCTTCGCTGTCGAATCTGAAACAAGCACCAAGGTGAGTTGTGATCGAAGTCGAGAAGGAAGAGAAGTCGAGCCCGAGGCGCTCGAGCCTGGACAGGGGGGCGAGCGCGCGCAGCAGCCCCACGGACCTCTCCCTGAGAGCATGTCGTCCCTCGTCAAGTATTTGTGATTCCCGAACTTCGGGAGGGCCCAGATGGCGGTAGATCTCCGCGAGATTAAGTGGACCAGATTTTCCAGCATTCCTGATCATGAATACGCGACCTACTTGACGTCAAGTTGGACGTAGTGAGAGTCCGAGTGACGAAAGCCAGTGCGCTTTTTGTCGTCCGGCCCATGATAGGCGTGCCCCTTCCAGACTGAGTTTGGATAGGTTTAGAGCACTCCAGATGAGTCTACTGTCGCTCTGGCAATTACACGGTAGAGTTGACTTTCGGCCTAACATCTTCGACGTCCGTGAAGGCTATGAAAGGCGTGCGAGGAAGGGTGGAGGGGCGGGGATCAAAAAGCTCCTTGAGTTGTAGACTAATGACGGTCGTCGGACGCTCACGCTCGCTTTCATCGGCACGTCCAATGAGGTCTCTGGCGCAGTACACATTCAACGTCATACGAATCACAACTGGGAATCAACGTGGCTCGAAGATCTAGCTCACCGAGTCTCCCAGCGAGCCGCCCATCCCCACGCCTCTATCTACCCAGACCAGCCCTGGGTGTTGAGCATCAGCTTGTGGTACCAGGCGGTGACGGTCAGGTGACCCTCGAGCTTGATGCGTTCGTCAACCGTGTGGAAGTTCTTGACCTGGGCGAGCGGAGCCGGCAGGAAGCGGAAGATATTCGCGGTCGTGTTCCAGAAGTGCTTGGTGTCTATGCAGGGGAGGGAAACGTATGAAGGGCGAGATGAGGAGAGAGCAAGGAGTCAGGTCGAGTTCGTCAGATTTTAATCTGGTCGAAGGGATCGGGAACATGGAAGGAACGGACCGGTGTTAGCTATCAACACGCATGTTCGAACAGATTGAAGGCAACAGGAGAAGGTATGTAGCCTGTCAGCTTCGCAACTCAGGAAAGGGCAAGGGATGGCGAGCAAGAGACATTGAAAAGTGTACAAGGGGACGGACCAATCATAGCCGATGGAGCGACGATCGCCTCTGGAAAGACGTGGCGGGTCGTGCCCGCAACGAGCTCGAACGCCTTGCCTTGGGTCGGCGTCAGCGGGGCCGGCTCGAGACCCATCTCGCTCGGACTACCGACTGTCAGTCGGACAACATCAACGACCGCCGACGACGCCGTCGTGTTGCCCTGATTGCCGTCGTCACCGTCGCCGACGAGCTCCAACGTCAGGTTGAGAGAGCGCACGAGCGGTTCGAGGACCGCGACGACATGTTCGACAGTCTCGTTGACCGAGCTCAGGAAGTCGATTCGGTAGTTGACGGTTGCTTTAGCCCGTTCCGGGATCGCGTTCACCTTGACGCCGCCCTCGATGAGGTCGACCGACTGCGTCGTCGCCAAGAAGGCGGCGACAATTCGGTCTTCCTCAGCGAGCTCAAGAGCGAGCGCTGGCCAGCTCTTGGGTTCTTGAAGAAGCCGTCGACGGAGGCGGGCCGGCATCGACGGTCCAAACTCAGCCCCGCACTGGAGGTAGCGAAGATACGGGCTCTCTGGGGCGAGCTGAGGCGTAAACGGCTTCCGCTCAAGCTCGGCGATTAGGAGGCTCAGAAGGCCGATCGAGGTATGTTTTGGAGGCACCGACGAGTGGCCACCGAGGGTAGCGACCTCGAGCTGGAGGTTGACAGCCCCCTTCTCAGCGATCCCGAGCGAGGCAAGCTCGACCCCAAACGCCTCATCAACGCCGGTGAAACCTTCGTCGACAATCAAGGCAATCCCGTCCCGGCCGTAGCGATCGTAGATGCGCTCAGCCAGCCCGGCCGCACCACGGGGGCCGCCGATTTCTTCGTCCTGCCAAGAGGGGTTTGCCACGATCAGTGATGGATTCTCTGCTCGTTGAGGACGAGGTAGTCGGTGGAGGAATGCGGCGAAAAAAAGGCCGGAACGGGAGGGGATGAGGGAAGCGAGAACGTACGTAGCCAAATGCGAGGAGGATTGTTCGCTCGGGTTCGAACCCTTGCTCGACAAGCTTCTCGACCGCCCCGAGGATCCCCATAAGTGTATTCTTACAGTCGGCACTGCCCCTACCCCACAGCCAACCCTCGTCATCGAGATGACCGCTGAAGGGCGGGTACGTCCACCGATCGACCGTAAAGTCCGGGACGGGGACCGTGTCCTGGTGGGCCATGAGGAGCAGAGGCTTGAGCTCGGGCGAAGAGCCGGGCCAGGTGTAGAGCCGGCCAAGATCGTTGACAAGCTCGAGGGAAAGCTTTTCGCGCCTGCAAGCATAAGAAGAAAGTTAGCCAGCGCCCTGAGGACACGCCCCAACGGGCCCTAAGGGCAAAGTTGGATGGAGGGCTCTCGAAGCCAAGGGAAAGCCCGACAAAAAAAGGAGGGCAACGCACACCCGAGGGAACTCTTTGTCGAGGAAAGTACCAAGTCGTCGAAGGCCATCAAACCGGCCGTCGACCGGTCCGGTCGTCATGTCATCGAACGAGACGGTCTCAATCTGGATAGCCCGAGCGAGTCGGTCGGCCGCCTTGTGCGCGTAGGCGCGGTCGGTATGAATAGCCTTCATTTTCGCGTTCATCGGCGCAAGGAAACGAGGATCAGCCGTCAGAGCAATGAGCGGCGAAGAAAGAAGGGACGAGGGGAAAGGAGGGCCGGAGGGAGTCGGCAACGGGACGAGACCCCGGGCAGGAGAGGGGGGACACGCACCCAGTCAGGTCCGACGTTGAGCGGCTCGACCTGAGCCGGACACGAGCTCTTTGCGAGCATCTCAACCTCGACAGCCGTCAATGACGGCGGTGGTGACTCCGAAAAGTCGTCGGGCCAAGCCGAAGCGCCGCTGTTGAAGCGGTTGAGGACCGACTTTCCGACGGGGGTCGAGTGGACGAGCAACCAACCGGCTGCGGCTGCGGCGAGCGCGAGTCGACCGAGACGCGCACGAGTGGACGTCGGACGAGGTGAAGCGGCTGCATCTGCCTGAGAGGAGGAAGAAGGGTAAGGGAGGCCCTCGGCCTCATGTTGCTTGGCGTTCGAGACAGGCATCTTGGTGGTCGAGAGGGAGGAAGGCGGAAGGCAGCAGCCATCTCGCTTCGGACGGCGGCTCGGCCATGGCCGAATCTTGACCCTCCCCCGGATCGGGGGTTCCCTGTGGGATCTGACTTTCACCCCTTTCTCATCCCTGGCCCTCGCTCTTCCTCTCTCGACCCTTCATTCTCTAAGCTCGTCACGCCACGTAGACTGCTCGAACATACTCTCTAACGTCTCCTTCTTTTTTGAAACCCCACTCACCCTATCGCGTCCTTCCTCATATACCGCCTCCAGCACCCAATACGACAATGGCACCCTCGATCTCGATGCTAAACGTGCGACGTACTCAGTAGTTACACGTACGTCTTCCTAAGAGGGGAGGCGAACAAAGTATCTTGCCCATCGCCTCCTCGTCGTACTTATAAGCGGCCGACCCCCCATCTCGTCGGTTTTAAGCTAGACCGATGGGAGAGTTGAACACCGGCGGTTGTTTATAGTTGTCATTAGTTGGATGTCTCTATGACAGCCGCTTCCTTGGGAGGAATCACCAAGCCATCAAGCCCAAATACAGCGGCGGCGGCGGCGGCATCTTCGTCGTTATTGTTGATGTTACCATCCATTTGCGTCGGCGATGGCAGCGAAAGAGGTCTGACAGGCTTGGGGAAGCTCGGGGAGGGGGGCGACATGACAGCCTCAAGGGGAACCGACTCGTCAATGCGGTCGAGTACGACCGGTGTCGCTGGGGTGCGTAGCTATCTCGTTTTGGTCCTCCTCTTCTTCCTCATGATCTATTCCTGGCCTTTTACATCAAGATAGCTTTACTCAGCACCAGAATCAGTTACCTGTTCGTATTCCCCTCGACCATTTTCTGCTTCTTGCCTCCCGTCCGAGTCATCCGCACCCTGAACGTGATCGTCTGCCTCTTCCGCCCCTCTTTGTCTATCACTGAGGCCGGATTTAACTTATTGTTGGCCCGCCTCCTCAACCACTGCCCTTTGTCTTCGCTCTCAAAACAACTGAGCCGGCGGAGAGTGATGCTGTAGAAGGAGGAAGATCGGGTTGAAGGGGGTGAAAAGGTTTCACCGCTCGAAGATTTCAAAGATGATGCGCACCTTGCCGCGCTTGTTGACTTGGGCCCTAGCCCGTCCCTTCCTTGCCTCTTTCGCCAGCGGATCGCCCTCGCCCATCCATCCGCGGTGGCAGTCGAATGATCCGAATAATGACCTCTTTCTGAGTCGTTCTTGATCTTGTGAGTCAGGCTGATCCGATGGATTCTAGTCGCTCATCTGTCTCGTCGTCCGAAGCCGGAGGATGGAGAGGGCTGCAGGGCGACTGCGCATGAGCGACCCTCTCGGATGGGAAGGGTGTCGATGCAGGTAGGAAGGGTCATGAGCCCTCCCCCCTCGCCTCTCCCCCTCCCTCTCTCGCTCGCTCCCTCTCCCTCTTCCAGCCGCCGTCGCCCAGTTCGCCCGCCATGGCCTCCTCATCCTCGCTCTGGACCAACTTCCGGCCAGCAACGACCTCCATCTCCCAGCAGCTCGCCAGCACCTCCTCCCGTTCCGTCCTCTCCCGCCCTCGAGCCGTCGCCGCCGCCGCCTTCTCGACGAGCCCGGCCGTCCGAGCGCCGCCGCCCACGCGGGAGCGACCGACCGCCCACTCGCCCTTCCCTCGGATGGCTCCTCCTCGGCGGGCGAGCGCGATGGAGCGCATGAGTCCGGTCGACCGTTCGTCCCCTTGTTTTTCTTCCTTCGTTGGCCTTGGGTCTCCTGCCTCCTCCGCGGCGTGAGCTCCCTAGCAGGCTCGGCAGCAGCAGCAGCAGCAGCAGCGGGCGTCGGCTCGGGGGCGGTCACTAAGACGAGAACGCCTCTAGCCCCTCCATGGCTTCCTTGCTCCCCAAGTTAGCGGGCAAGGGAGGGTGCCCTTTGATCGTCTTTCCATCTCTCAGGTGACAGGAAGCTGACGGAAAACCCTGTCAACTCTCCGCCTGTCCTCCCCCCCCCCTCTTCCTTCCGCTCTTGTCCGTGATGCGGGCGGGTCCATTCGACTCAACACAGAGGCCGAGCTCGGTCGATCGGCGGCTCCGCCGGCAATGCGGCCGTTCAACAAGGGCGACGTGCGTCTTTGGCTTGTGCCTTTCCCTTCCCTCCCTTTCTCTTCTCAGGCGCTTGTAGCGTCCGTCGCGCGCTCGAAGGGGGCCGGCCATTGAAGCCGGTCCTCAGCGCTTTCTTCAAGAGCTTGACTGGCTGAAACCCCTCTCCCCGCCCTTACCCTTCGTCCCGTCACCTCTTACGTCTTGCGTCTCCCCGCCGCCCCCCCCCCCCCCCCCCCAAAACACCTATCCACACAGATCCTCGCTCCCTCCGACCTAAAGCTGCGCGCCCTCGCGCCGACGATCCGGTCCAAGACGGTCCGCAAAGCCCTGGTCGCTCCCCCGCCGGCCGAGCTTCGACCGATCGATCCGTTCGTCCAGCTGTCGATCGATCCGTCGTTCGAGTATCTCAACGGTCGACTCCTCTCGTCCTTTGTCACCTCGGTCGGTCGCATCAAGACGCGGGCCGAGAACGGTCTCCTCCAACGCTCGCAGCGACGCGTCCGGAAAGGGATCCGGAGGGCCCAGGCGATGGGGCTGATGCCGAGGTGGAACAACGGGGATGCGCTCGGCGAGAAGCGGCCCGTCAGTCGCGAGGGCCATTCGACGAGTCGCGACTGGAGCGTTGTCGAGGGCGAGCGCGAGCAAAAGATCGATCAAAGGCAATAAGGTGGAAGGATGGTGTTCTCTCCCCTCCTCGACTTCGGGAAGGCTCTTCCTTGTCCTCCTTCCCCCGCTACCTACCCAAGATCAGACGGGGTCCCTTGCTCCTCATCCCGCTCATGAGGCGGTTCCGCGGTCAAGATCTCGTTTTCCGATGGCTGTTCAGAGCATCGTCCCGCCATCTCCCTCCTTCCTTTTCGAGCACGACCGTAGTGAAGCCCCACTCGGGTTGGCCCTGGAGTCCTCTCTCTGAAAGCCCGGGGCGTTCGATCGGACACATCCCAATGACCGCTACTCTGAAGGCTTTCGTGGAGAGACAGACGGTTCGCGGGAGGTGGATCTCGGGAGAAAGGAATCATCTCAAGAGTGAGCCTCCGAATGGCCTGCGTAAAGGAAGAAGGGTGGGCCATCTCAAAAGGGAGCAGGCAGACCTTGAGGATGTGGGTGATCACCGGTGTCCCGAACCGGGCTCTCAGCCGGACCGAGTTGCACAAAGGTTGTCCGTCTCGCCCTGATCAGGGCACGTGCGAGATGACTGAGGCAGGTGAGCGAGCGGGCGGGCGAGCGGGATGTCAGCCTTTCCAAGGGGGTCGGTCACGAGAAGGCCAGTCGACCCTGATCGAGAAAGGACGCGAGAAGGGGAGGGGCAGGGTGAAGTGTGAGGATCGTCGTCGTCGTCGCTTTTGTCTTAGGCGAGCCCAACCTGCAGCCCTGACGCAGGACTGAGAGACTCCGCTTGACCGGAGGGCGTGCCCAGCCTTGACACTGTTGGCTGGTCCCCTCTCACGTTGTCCGCGCGTTGCGAAGGTCGAGTCCCGTCTCGACTCGACATGGCGCAGTGGGCGATGATCCGATGGCTCCGGAAGATGTTTTTAAATCTCGGAACGCTTTGCAGCTGAACATCCTTCCTTCACCTGTAGGATGCAAGGCCGTAAAGGACCCTGACCGCCGGGTCTTTTCACCGCACGCAAGATTGCAGATGACCTGCTTGCTGAGCCCCAATGGAGTTGAAGTCACATCGCAGCTTCTACCGTCGGCTTCAGTGGCCGCTCTATGAGGATCCGCATCGCTTCTTCGGAATGCTGGAGACGGATGCGGTTGACTGGGAAGCCAGGCGATGGACGCCGCCTCGATCAGTTGTCGGAAGAAGGGCGTCGTCGTCGGGGAGGGGCTGCTGCGCGCGCCTGCCCGCTCGCTCGCGCCCGCCCGAGGTCGCCCGCCCGCGTCGGCCCCACCCAACCATCTCGCAACCATCTCGGGCCTTCCACCAGCGTCTCTTCCATTCACACCAACGCAGATTCCCAAACGCCTTAGTCCCACACACACGCACACACACAGAAGGGAAACGATGGCCGCTCCTGATCGCTACGGAGGTGCCAATGCGCCGGCCCTTATCCCGCTCGCGTCATCGTCGTCGTCGTCCGACGGCGTCGCGCCGCCTCCTCCTCCTCCGGCTCCCCTCCGGCCCAAGGGCATCCTCAAGAACGCCTCGTCTGGCGCGGTTCAGACCGTCGGCACGAGCTCGGGCTCGCAGCTGACTCATCAGCAGCAGCAAAGCGCGTCGGTAGCACCAACGTCAGAGGGGGCGATGCTGGGCGGCGGCGGTGGCAGCAGTGACGAACCGGAGCGAGGGTACGGCCCTTCCTGTCTCTCGTCCGCTGCTTCCGTCACATACACACGCACACACACGCTCCCTCTCGAGGCGTTATATCGAATCGATTCCTCCTCGCCTCAGGCCTAAGCCTGCTCGTTTGGGCTCCTGTGCATCTCTCAGCTGTGACGCTTGGTCCTGACTCTTCCCCCTTGCTTCCCGCCCTTTATTTCCTTGCCAGCTTGACGTGGGACGAGGAGAACCTCGCTCGGACCGAAGCCGAAAAGGATTCGCAGATGTGGGTGGTTTCGTGCTGCCCCCTTGCCCTTCCTCCCTTGCCTCTCCCCTCTTGTCCGACACCTCTCTTTCGTGTCTCCGTGTGCGTGAGCTGACATGGCGATCTCTTTCGGGGGTTTCCTTTGGCTTTTCCTCGGTCGGACCCTCTGGTGACGCAGGAAAATCACCGAACCCAAGACACCTTACGTCCAGTACGACGCGCTCAACGACATGGTTCTCAGCGGTCCGTCCTCGTTGCCTGTCCCCCTTTTCTTAGCCTCTCTTCTCCTCCTCCCTTTGATCCGTTGAAGAGCGCGCGGACGCCGACGCTGACGCTGTCACTTGCGCTTGTCCTCCTTCACTATCTGTTCTCCCTCTCTACCCCTTTGCGTCAATGTGGCTTTGACAGAGGTCCCTGGTTTCGATCTCGGGACGCTCAACGGCCAACCGTCGTCATCGGCCTCGACGACGGCGCTTGACAGCCTCTCCTCGCCAAACCAGTTGCGTCTTGGTATTCCTTCTACGATTTTCTCGTGTCGTCATCTCTGCCCCTCCCGCTTCTTTCCTCCTGTCCCGCCCTTTCCCCCCTTAGCCTGTTTGAGCCGAAAGGGCAGTGGTGAGCACCGGGTGACTGACGAAAGCCTTCCCTTGTTCTTCCCTCCCCCCCCCCCCCTTCCCTTCCTTCGCTTAGCGGTCCCTCGCCAAACTCGTCGTCCCACCCGTCGATGCCCTCCTCCCGCTCGACGTCCTTCTCCCTTCCTGCCTCCGAGCATCCGGCCCGCAGCTTGACCACCCCGACCTCGACCGGAGACGACGCAGGAGCGATCGACGATGACGAGGATGATGACGAGGTCATCCATCGGTCATTAGTCGGCGGAGGAGTCGCGTCGACGAGCGACAACAACAACAACAACAGTAGCAGCAGCAGGCCGACGACGAGGGTCGCCCCGGGGGAGGTGGAGGAGGACGAGTCGGAGCTGACGGCCGAGCAAGAGGCGAAGCACCGCGAGTTTGTCAAGGCGAGGGGTACGTCTTCCCCCGTCGCATCCTTTCGTCTCACGCTTGTCCTCTTCGAAAGAGATAAGCGACGCCACGTGCCCTAGACGTGCATCATGCGCGGCACTCGCCGCGTCGCTCAACACTACCCCTTTTAGACCTGCGTTCGGGCGGGACGAGATCAAGAGCAAGCAGGGAAAGCAGGGGACGAGAAAGCGTTGGGCACTTCTCGAAGGACGTGCACGGCGTCGACGCTCTCTTCGGTCTTGGCGGGCTCAGCCATTGGTATCTGACCCTCCACCCCCCCTCTTCTTTTCTTTCAGGTCGACACTACAGCAACGAAGGCGAAGCGATGCGTCGCTCCAAAGAGCTGCTCGAGCAGGAGCTCGCCGAGGAGGAGGACGACGATGAGAGTAGCGCGATGGACGGCGTCGAGGAGGGCGGCGAGGGGTCGGCCTCTGCTGCGGCTCCGACGACCAACGGCCTCCGTCTCAACGGCCTGTGACGGTCCCTTGTCTTCCGTTTCCTCTCTTCTTGGTTCTGTCTGACGAAGCTATGATCCATGCGATTACATTTGCATCAGACGGAGGAGGACTTTCTTTTACCAGGGGTGAGGCGGGGAGGGACAAACGGGAGAGGAATGGGGCCGCTAGAAGCTGAGCGTTTGGAACAAGATGTCGTCCCCGGTGCCGGTCCAGAGCGCCTCGAGCGAAGTCCCGAGCAGCTGACCCTCCTCTCCAACCTCCTGCGCGAGCTGTTCCGCCCACCGATGCTCGCCGCCGCCGCCGCCGCCGACCAACGGAGCAAACGAGGATGATGGATGTGAAGGGGAAGGTGGAGGTGCAGGGCGGGTGGGTCCCCGCTCGCTGCCCTTGCGCGCGTGCGAGAACGCAATGCCGCGGTCCATGTTCTGGTCGAGGCTCGAGAGCTGAACCTCTGCAGAGCCACCGTTCGAGGACGAGACGGGCGTGAGCGCATGAAGGTTCCGGACAAACTCCTGTTCGCACAGCCTACTCTCGCAAGGGGGACCGGAACGATGTGGTCAGCCGGGAGAGGATAACCGTAGCTTGGAGGAGCTCAAGAAGGAGGCAACTCACCCTCCGGCCGAGTACTGACTGAAGCCATCGCCGTCGTCGGCAATGTCCTTGAGGATGGCGGCGCACATGACGCTCTCACGGACGCCGATCGGCAGCCGCTGGCCAATCTGAGAACGGCAGGAGTCGGGCATCAGCTGAGTGAACCTCAGCACGGGCCAGAGGCATCGATCGTACCTCGTCCATGGCCGCTCGTAGCAAGCCAATTTCGGCCCGACAGGCGGCCTCAATCTCGCGGTCGCCACGGTAGGTCGCCCGACGCAAGACGTGGCTAACGCAGCGGGCAGCTAGGAAGAAAGTGAAAGAGGCATAAGGCGGGAGCTGGGGAGTGATGTTGAGAGACGGGGCAGTGGTATGAGTTAGAAGCGCGGCAGGATAACGTCGGCGTGAAGAAAGACGCACCCGCGAGAGGTCGAACGATGTAGCCGAGAGCTGGTGGACAATGCCGATGATGCCGCGCGAAGCGGCGAGCAACCGAAGCAACGAGTAGTCGCTTTCTTTGAAAACCTTGGCAAACGGCTCGTGCAGCTGAATGACGGCACTGAACGACGAGGGGGTGGGGGGCAGCCAGCGATTAGCTCGCGTACGCTAGCGACTCAGCCCATATCTGCTGCCGGAGCTTACCTCAACGAGCAGACGTGACACATGAGCGTGTCGAGGTCGAGCGTCGGCTGGCCGCCACCCGACGACGATGCCTGATATCGGACAGCGCTCCGATGCTCGGCCGGCAGGCTCTGTCTGAACGAGCTGAGAAGCGCGTCGAGCCGGCGGAACTCGCTCGACTCTTGCGCATCGGGCATCTCGAGCGTCTTGGTGAGGCGGAGGAATTCGTGAACACGTCGGAGGATCAGGATCGACTTGTACATCAGCTGCATCGAAGTGATGCCGGTCGAGTGCTCGTGAAAGATGCGGTAGGCATGGATCGACTGCGAGCAGTCGCGCGAGCCGTCGTCCTCCTACAAAATGTAGCCGGAATGTCAGCCAGAAGCTTTGTAGCAGGTGGACCGTGCTCGAGACATACCGCTTTGGCACCACTGGCTTCGCATGAGGGCATCCACTGGGTGACAGATCGGTCGTCGATCATCCCAGCCCATTCCGAGGCGGCGGAAGAGAGCGTGTCAATTGCGAATCTGTTACAGCAGCGGGCGGCATCGTCAGATCAGTGTCCCTGGCTTGCAAAGCAGGCATGTCCGACTCACAAGGTCCAGAAGAGATTCCGCCGCTCGCTGATCGCAATACCATCTGGCGGGTCGGGGAAGAGCGCGCTGATCGTCTCGGGGATATCCTTCATATGCAAGCCGAGTGGCGTAAGCATCCTGTAGTCGACCGAATGAGGTAGTGTCAGTTTCATCCTGCGTGCCTCAGCGCAGCTGATGGCCGAGACGAACCGTACCGCCCGCGCGGTGATCAGGCAGCCGGCTGACCACATGGCGTGCTGAATGTAATACTGCGAGAGCAATGTCGAGGCCTGGATGATGGCCATCCAGCAAGTGGCATCGTTGAGCGACTCTTCCGCATAGAGCTAGAACATTCCAAGGCATACTGTGAGCTCTTCCGCAACAGGGTTTACGAGCCGGCAGCAAGAGCGGACGCACCGACGCCCAGGTTGCGTGAATCTCGCCAAAGTCGCCGTCGATGCCGACCCGCGCTGTCGCCGGCGGTCCTCGACCTCCGTTGATGCCATCCCAGGTCGGTCGCTCACTGCCGGGCGTGCGGAGTAGATTCCGATGGTGCGACCGGACAGGCGCCTCTGGGAAAGCCGCCTCAGCAGCGGGCTGCATGTAGACGTCGCCGAGGAAGCGAGCCGAGATGGCGCAGATGGCATGAAGCAATGTAGGGTGAGGAAACGCGTGATGGGTTGGTGGAAGTGACAGGTTTCGGAGCAGCTTACTGCGCAAGATTAAATCATAGTCGTCAGCTGGGCGGCGCATGATCTACGGAGCATGGGGCGGACGGACGACTTGTTGACAACATTGTTGGCCATGTGCGCGCAGCCGAAAAAAGTCTCGATGATGCGGTGCATCTTCTCTGGCGCCGGCAAGTGGGGTGGCCATCTGAGGGCACAGCGCGTAACGATGAGCCAAGGTCCAATCGGATGGCGGCGATCAGGCTAAGTGCAAGGAAGAGGGAAGACGCACCCAGGCCAAAAAATGGCCGTCATGTCTTGTTCAGAGAATGGGAAAGAGAAGCCTTCGATGCCTATCGGCGGATCAACGTCGCGAGCTTTGCCCTTGGAGCTCGCCGAGCTAGTAGACGTCTGATGGGCCGGCGCCGGCGGCGAGGGAAAGTAGGTAGGCGAATGGGCGGTTGCGTTTGAGAAAGCACGCGAGCTGTCGAGCAGCTCCGTGAAGACAACATCGATCGGATAGCCCTTAGACGATCCGCTCGCTCGGGACTGAGCTCTTGGCGGAGGCATCGAAGTGTTAGCTGGCGGAGGAGCTTGAGCCAGCCACGCAGGAGCGCAAAAGGGGTCGTCGCGGCGCGGATTTGGACCTAAAGGCGGCGGCATGTTTGGCGAACTCTTCCGCACCTCGCCGCCTGAGTTGTCAGAGGTTGGATACGTATGACCGTTGAAAGTGGAGGAATGCGAAGGAGGAGCGGTCGAAGGTGCTGATGAGGTTGAAGTCGTCGCGGTCGAGGCCGATGCGGGCGTGGCCGCGTAATCCGCTGGCATGTATTGGGGTGGATAGCCGTTGGACGGCACGGTCTGTGCATGATAGCTAGGCTGAAGAGCAGGTTGCGGAGTCTGGTCTGTCGACGTTTGTCGGGGCGGAAACGTCTCGACCGGTCCAGCACGGCTGGCATCTCCGAAGAGCCATGGAAGGGAAGCAAGCGTATGCGCGTCCTCGAGTGCAGCGGCCGAGCCACCCTGCGGAGCTGGCGGATGCGGATAACGTGACAATTCTGGCCGGTAGGAGGACGGAAAGGTGTCGACCGAATGACCAGGAGGTAGTAGTCGACTGGGCGGTGGCAGTCGGTCGGCTGAAGACGACGACCCTTGCGACTCAATCGATGTCAACGGCGGCGGTGGCGCTGTACTGTATGAGACGGACGCCGGCTGAGGTTGCACGCTCGTCTCTCTGGACGCCTGCAGACTCTCGGGCGCGCTGCTACGTCCGGGACTCGAACCTGTCGCCTCACTTGCGCCACCGGCACTCTTACGCACGCGCTTGACCGCCTTCGACTTTGGGAGGATCCCCGCCGCAAGGCCGTCCGAGTCCTCCCAGACGCACGGAGGAGGCGGCACACCCGCCTTGAGATGTTCGGTTGCGTAGCGCAGCGATTTCGAGCAGGTCGTGCAGATCGGATGGACGCCGTCGCACCTGCGAGGAAAGCAGTGATCAGCCTGTGCCTGCGCGCTGCGCCTGTCAGACCGTCAAGCAGAGGTTGTAGCAGCTGACGCACTTGAGCTTGCGCATCCGGCACTACGCGAGAAGATGGAGCAGGAAGCAGCCGCCGTCAGTCTTCATGACTTAGAGAGGATGCCAGACGAACCCGAGCACAGGCTGGCGGAGGCAGGACGCTCGCCGGTGGAGCAGCTCAGCGAGCTTCAGATAGAGGAAGAAGCTCGGTCCGCCTCGTACCACAGCTTTCTGGCAGCTAGCGAGGAGAGCTACTGACGTTTAGGCAGGCCTGATGGTTACAGCGCCCAAGCTTCGTGTCAGTACTCGACAACGCGTAGAAAGGGCCCTCCCTGCAGGGTCTGCCTCGGCCTGAGCGGACAGGCCAGCCTCGGCCGACCACCCTCTGGCGGGGGGACGCACTGAGTTGCGCGGCAGAACGGGTTTTGGCTCGACGGCCTTGCGCTTCTTGGTCGTCGCATTGGAAGGCGTCGGCAGCTCTGGTGGTGTTGCGCTACTGGTCTCGCTCATCTTGGAACGTGATGCAAGGGAGGGAAGCTGGTGGCTGTCAACGAGGCGGCAACGACGTGGCCCGAGCCTTGAAGTCGTAGCCATTCCGCGCCGCCCTACCGCTCGGCCGAGGCCCGGCCAAGAGCTGCATGAACCAAGCCAGCGGGTCATCGATCAGGCCCGAGCCGGCAGGCAGCCGATTCCTGTAGGCGCCTTGCGGACGACGACCTTTGAAAACCGCCATCAGAAGCCCAGATCGAGCCACGAGGACCCAGTGCGGAGGGAGGGGGTTCTTGAGACCGGCCTCGACGTCAGCACGTTGTCCGCTGCGCCCCTGCCGTGGCCTCTGACGCCCACTCATTCCTCCTCCCATGTCGCGGACCGTGCCCGTCCGTTCGACACGCACGCAGCAGGGACCACCACAGCCACAGGACTATCGCATCAACTTTGGCTCACATCGCGGCCTTACGCTCGCTGAGGCGCCCGCATCGTGGATCCGCTGGGTCTTGCAACGTGAGGTCTACCTCGACCGAGCCGACCTCCGGCAGGCGCTCGAGCTGGCCGGCCATCTTCGTCCGGGCGGCAGTCCCGCACCAGATGTGCGCTATGGGACCTTTGGCGGCGGCGGCGTCGGTAGCAGCAGCAGCGGTGGAGGTGGTGGCAATGCAAGCAGCTCAGGTGGCGCAGGCAAGGATGGCTTCGCAGCCTTCTCAGGGGGCGGCAACGTCCTTGGCGGTCGACCGGCCGACCGCTGATTGCCTGGGGGCCACTCTTTGGCTCTTCTTTGCTTGTATTGGTTTGTCCGTCCGTCCAATGCATCGCAGTCCGGTCTCTTGGCCAAGTCTCGAGGGCCTGACGCGTCGTCCACTTGCGCGCCAGAACCAGGGTTTGTGCGTGATCCTATCGCCCGTCAACCGTAGTTTTGTTTAGACATCGTGACACCTTCGGGTCTTGACGTCAATCATTTCACTCGAGATCTCCGGCTAGGCCCCCCTCCACCAATCTGCCCGGCCACCGTTGTCCATCTCATGTTCGGCGCGCTGTGACCGACCCGGCAAAGTCCAACGACGCCACCCCGAAGCTGCGATGCGACATCTCATCGACAAAGACGCCAGGCTGTCTGTGATCAGCCTTGGAGCCCAATGTTGTGATCCTGACTTAGGCTGAGACCGGCCGGAGGGGGGGGGGGGGGCAGAGGACTATTTGCCTGACCGCTGCCTGCTTCGTCAACGATCCGGTGTGCACGGTCACCCACTAAGGAACTCGTGAAACCGGCCTGAGCTGAGCTCGCGGTATGTAAAGCATTTGGGCTCATTGGAACGAAGAAGGGGCAAAGAATCAAGAGCTTAAGGAAAGAGAGGCGTGAAAGGTCGCCGACCTGGTAATTGTAGCCAGTTCTGCTCGCTAAGGGAAAGGAATCGGCAAGAATTGCTGTCAGCTCTTGAACCGCATGACATTCATCAAGGGCAAGGAACGCACTCGTAGATGGCCTTGCTCTCGTCGCCCTCAATGACATGGAACGTGTACGCGTAACGCGACTTGTCCGACAGGTTGCGTTCCGACTTGTGGACGACGCGGCCAATGATGACGAGCGTGCCAGCCTTGCAGGGCTCGCACTTGAATGCTGACTCGTCCCATCCCTCGGCCTCCTCTGCAGCCTGGGCAGCCTCGAGTCCGGGGACCGTGATGAAGCCGGTACCGCCCGATGGCAGGCGGACGAAGCGCGTGTGCACTGGTCGGTCTTGTGAGCCAGGAAGAAAGTACTTGTGACAACAGAGGGGGCCGAACAGTTAGTTGACGAAAGGCCTGACCTCGCCAATGCGTCAGAATATGCACCAAGCAGCCATTCGTCGGCGTACAATCCTCGAGCGCGAACCAAAGGCCCACTGCGCTTGGAGGATCAGTGTAGAGGAACGTGCTGTCGTTGTGAACTGGCACGGCGCCCCCAACCCTGGGCTGCTTGAAGATGGCCATGGACTGGAGCACACGCGGGTCTGAGTGGACGCCGAGATCGGCGACGACGCGCCTGACGCGATCAGAGAGGGAGAACGGCCCAAAGACGGGATCATGCTCGTGAAGGCCTGACTCGCATTCAGGGCAGTCAGGCAGGAGTCGTCAGCTAGAGATGAAGGCAAAGATGAGCTCACCATGGCCAATCTTATTGACGCTGGTTTCTTTGGTGACACCCGCTTTAAAAGACTTGCCGTCGGCTTCTAGTGCTCCCTCCTGATAGAGAGCCATAGGGATCAGATTCCCGGCCGCTCTTGACCCTGAAGCTCTTGCAGCCAGCACAACTCACCTCGAAGAAGAAGCGCGTCTGGTCGCCGCTCGTGAGGAAGTACTGGTCTCCAACGTGGGCGCTACCATCCTCGCCGCCGGTCGTGAACGCCGTCATCGGATGGTCGTCAAGCGAAAAGGTGGCAAGCAGGTGCTTGGCCCGGTCGACGAGAGCCTTCCTGGTCCGCTCGTCGAAGAAGTCTGGGACGATTAGGTAGCCATCTCGGTGGTAGGTCGCGACCTGCTCGGCCGAGAGGAAGGGCTCAAGATTGTTGGGAATGACACCCATGGCAAAAGAGGTAGAGAAAGTGAACGGGTCGTGATTGGTAGCCTATACGAAAGAGGATGTCCAAGTCCGTGGTCTGACCTCGCCTATGTCAGCTGTCGACCCGACGGGTGGGTTGCGACGGGCTCCTCCGGCGGGGATCAATTGCTGCGCCGGGCCAAGCAACGAGATGATGCACCTCCGACCGACATGCAACGCCCACCCTGCTTCTCCATCCTCACTCACCAAACCCTCAAGTACCTCGTACGAACTGCCCCTCAACGTTTTTCGACTGCCCCCGCTTTCAGACGAGCATCTCGACCAGGCAGTTACCTGCTATCGACCGCCTCGCCCGTCTTCGGCTTCGTCCGAGCTCCGCCCTCCTTGCAGCTGCCGCGGCCCTCATCACTACTGACCTTTCGACCGCTGCGCCGCCGTATCTCAACGATGGTCAAAGCTGCTGTAGGCCAGATATGCTCGACGTGAGTGGATATCTGGCCTTGTATGTCTTCTTCCAAACGATCTCACCACGAGACCGATCGCGGGTTCACACAGCAACGACGTCGACCACAACCTCCAGCTTTGTGAGCACGTCGTCAGGGGCGCCGTCTCCGAGGGCGCCAAGGTGAGCATCCTCGTTTCACGATTGGACTCAGATATACGCTCATCACTTTGCTGTCCGCAGGTCGTCTTCCTGCCCGAGGCCGCCGACTTCATCACCGGCGACGCGCACGAGTGCTACCTGCTCTCAGCACCCATCTCGTCGCACAGGTTCACGGTCAGTCCAGATTTGACGCCAGAAAGGCTTCTCTGCCCCCATCTACTAACTCGGATCACTCTTATTCACCGTTTACCTTCTCTAGATCGGCTTGCAGAAGCTCGCGAAGGAGCTTGCCGTTATGATCTTCGTCGGCATCCATGACCTGCCCGAGCCCGGCAGCGAGGAAGACCAGGGGGAGACTCCTGGCAGTGAGCGCGTCTACAACACGCAAGTCGTCATCGGCTCGAACGGTCAAATCGTCGAGCACTATCGCAAGGTCAGCATCCGCTCCGAGAGGATAAATTGTCTAGGGCGAGCTGCTTATCTGCGCAACTGCTTCTCCTCCGCAGCTGCACCTTTTCGACGTCTTCCTCACCGGCCCGGGCTCATCTGGACCCAACTCGTCGAACGAGCCGGCTAAGAAGGGTGGCGAGAGCCTTCGCGTCCGACCCGGCCAGAAGGTGGTCGACCCAGTGCCGACCGAAATTGGCCAGGTCGGGCTCGAGATCTGCTACGGTGCGTTTTACACAAGTGCTGCTGAAGGACCTAGCTGATGGTAAAGCGACTCCTTACATCCTATCGTGTCAATCTTCCCACAATAACCTTGCCACAATTCAGACATTGTGCGGACTTTCAATCACATGAAAGTTAGGCCGACGGCCTTATATCTGACGATTGCTGCTACTTTTCTTCCTCAGCGTTTCCCAGAGCTGCATACGATTCTCACGCGCAAAGGTGCGACGATCCTGACGTTTCCGAGCGCCTTCACCCTCAAAACGGGCAAAGATCACTGGGCGACGCTTCTCA
Organism: Cystofilobasidium macerans; assembly: GCA_014825765.1. NCBI lineage: Eukaryota > Fungi > Basidiomycota > Tremellomycetes > Cystofilobasidiales > Cystofilobasidiaceae > Cystofilobasidium > Cystofilobasidium macerans. Next base: position 15,649 of record MVAP01000115.1, on the reverse strand, counting down.
AGTCGATCGCCATCACCTTCCAAGGTGCGTCCGGCCAGTCACCGCCGTACCACTTACCTTTTGCTGATCATTGCTGATGACTGATGCTTTCTACCGCGATCTCTGTCGCGCAGTCTTCGTCTTTGCGTCGGCTCAGGCGTGCGCTTCTGTGTTCAGTCTCCGATGATACCCAAGTGACTGACGCACAACCCTTTCTGTTCGCAGTGGCGCACACAACCCGACCCGGGCGTCCTGGGGCGAGACACTTGTTTATTCGCCTTGGGGCGTCGAGCTTGCTCGCCTGCCCTCGATCGAAGACGTTCCCGAAGCGGAGCGAGCGGGCATGAAGCCCATGTGGGCTATCGTCGACGTTGACCCGGCCGAGACAGAGCGCGTGCGTGGGATGATCCCTGTTGCGACGCAGAAGCGGGAAGATGTCTACGGCATCGTCGGGTCGAGCCTATAGTGCTCTCCAATAAGATGACAACTTTGTGGAACTTAAAAGAGCCCCCGTCTCATCGCAGAATCGCAGATGCTTTGCTGCAGTCTCGCGCATTCACCAATTTGGGTCGGCGACGCGAAAGACGTGGAGTTTAAGTCGCCCAAGTCCCCCATGCCTTACGAGGGCCGGGGAACCTACCCCGACGGCCGACGCTCGCCGCCCATCTCGTCGTCCGCCTCGTCAACCCTTCCCGCCAACCATCTTCAGCTCTCCCTCGCCATGTCGACCTCCCCACCCCCAGCCGCTGCAGTAGCGACAACGCCCGAGGCCGAGACGGCGCCCGTCCTCTCCAAGACGCAGCAGCGCAAGCTCGCCCGCCAGCAGGCCCTCGCCGAGGCTGAGGCCGCCGCCTCGAGCAGCAGCGGTCCTCCAGGCCCAGCCATGAGCGCCCAGGAAGCCGAGGAGCGGCTCGAGAGTATTGGCAGCGCGTGCGGCGCCGTCCTTGGCAAGCGCATCAAGCTGCTCAGTAAGAAGGCGGTCAGTCCCCCCCTCCCTCATTTGGGGCGAGCTTCTCTTGCGATCGCCTTCCTCCACGCACGAGACCACATAGACTGACAATCTCTTAAACGCTCGGCATTGCACGCTTTACCAGCAACGGCATCAGACATACAAAGACATTCCTGTGCGTCCTCTTTATCAATGTCGCTGCCCCTGAGCTGACATAGCGCTCTGCCATTTCTCGCCTTCCTCCTCCTTCCTGCCGACGCCGCCCGCAGACCGATGCCCTCAATCCCGACCAGATCTCTGCCCTGTCGAAGCTCGAAGGCTTGCTGGCGACGATCAAGGAACTTGAGGAAATGAAGAAGGCGGTCGAGGTTGGTGAACCATCGCTCGTGGCGTCTGTCAGCATGGTAACCTGACCACGCGCTTCCCCTTGCCTTCCCTTTCAGGTCGCCGAGCTCGAGCAGGCTGCCGCTCTTCGGGCCAAGAAGTACTTTGATGCCGCCCAGGTCAGCCAAGTTCGCTTCAGACAAGTCAGCGCCTCCGGGTCGCCTTGCTTTGTTCCGGACTAACCCGTGTTCCTCCACCTTCTCTTCTCGCGGCTGGCCGCAGTCTGAGGCCCACTTCTCTCACGTCCAGACGCTCCTCGCTCTCTCGCGGCTTCACGCCCTTCTCTTTCCCTCCTCTTCGGATCCGTCCGGAGGGTTTGCACCTCCCTCTCTCCCTCCGGCTCTCGCGAGCCTAACGGCCCAAGAAGTCGCCGCTGTCGGCAGCCTCCAGCACGCGCTCGTCCAGCGCCAGCAGGTCGGGCTGGTCATCGAGCTCGCCAAGGGCGAGAGCAGCGACGTCCTCGAGGGCGTGTCATTCGCGCGTGTGCTTGAAATCATCAGGTCGCTGCCCGAGCCGACGCCAGAGGACGAGACCCCGGCAGCCCCTGCGGCTGGCGAGCAGTCAAAGCTCAATGACAACCGATGCTATCAGCCTCCGATTCAGTTTGGCTCGTCAAGCCTGCTTGACGAAAGCGATCCCACCATCCCTTCAGCCTCAACCGGCACCACTTCGCCCAACCCTTCGTCGACTATTCAGCACGCGATGTTTGCATCGGGCGGCGGAGTTCAGCAGAAGATGTCGTTCGGAACCGCGGTTGAAGCGTCCCCCTCACCGGCGCCAGCGTTCGAGCAGGAGGAGGAGCCGATCGTCCGGGGTACGGCCGGGCTTGAAGGTGAGGGTGAAGCCCTCGCTGCTGTTGATGCCGAGCCCTCGCCTTCGGCTGGCAAAGCTGAAGACGCCGACGTTGTTGTCGAGCGCCTCCGGGCGGGCGCAGGCCAGCCAGCCGCTGCTGCATCCCTCGACTGGGCAGCAGACGAGCCTGCTGCCGGAGGCACCGGCGCCACTGGTACGACGACGTCCGGCGGCGGCACTCGCAAGGCTCGGGGCCCGCGTGGGCCGCGCAACAGGGGTCCGAAGAACTCAGCGCCGGCCGATGCTAACGGCGGCGGCGAAAATGGTCCTGTTCCTATTGCTGCCGTCGGCGATGACAAGCCCAAACGGACCAGATCGACTCGCCAGCCTCGTCCAGCTGGGTCGAATGCGGAGGGCATTACCACCGGCGCTGCGACAGCCGCCAATGAAGTAGAGCGTCGTCGAGCTCCTCGCTCGACGCGTAAGGAAAGTGGCAACGCTCAGCAGCAAGGCAGCGCGTCTGGCCGGGCGACACCGACTACCAAGGGCGAGCAGGCTACGGCGAGCAACAATCGGCGCAGCAACGGTGGCGGCAACGGCGGACGACGCGAGCCGACCGCGGGAGGCGGCAAAGGCGAGAGTGCCGGCCGGGCTCCTCGAGCCAACAATGGTGCCGGACGCGGCGGCGTCCGAGCTCCTGGTGCGGGCCGTGGATCTGGCGGGGTCGAGGGAGGTCGGCCGCCCAAGTCGACTTCGACCGGCTCGGTTGCCCCCGCTCTCGCCGCGCCTGTCTCCGGGGCCGGTCAGTAGAGTTGTTATCTCCACTCGAGAACATTAGGACGGGAGTGCTACGGGCAAGCTGGCCTCTTGCTCTGTCATGCAGTCCTTTCTTTCCATACGCGGCGCTCCTCCAGGCGCGACGAACGAGGCGGCATCGTGTTGGGAAGGAGAGGAAGGAGGGGTCGGAAGCTGTTCTGCTGCGCGGGCCTCCATCTGCGCACCTGAGCTTCGTCGCGTCCCACATTACTCAGTCCTCTCGACATCTATTGCTCTTCCTCCGCTTCATAGGCCCCATGCCCTCCGCCGCCGTCAAACGCGAATTCTTCTCACCCTCGCCTCCACCAGCCGCCTACGCCAAGCGCACATATCGAATGGACGACGAAGAGGACGAGATCGACGAGCTCGCGCCCAACGCGCCGTACGGCTACGGCGACGAGGACAACGACGGGCTGAACGCGCCTGAGGCTGAGGTCAACGCCGAGGGCGACACGTTCTACCGGGTGCGTTTTCCCTGACAAGATGGTGTCGTCTGCCTCGGGGCCAGGGGGAAGGGTCACGAGACAAGTCTGCCTGATCTAGCCAGGGAAGGTGGCGGAGCTCGAGCTCGCATGCGCCCTTCCCTTTCTTCCCCCTTGTGGCTCGCGCGAAGCCGTCTCGCTCAATCCGCTCACCTTTTCGCGATCTTACGCTGTGCGGTCCGATTGCCTATTCTCCTAGATCGGCGAGAAGATGCGCGTCACCCAGCGGACGTTCAACGGCAAGCTCCTCGTCGACGTACGCGAGGTCGGTCCGCAGCCCCTTCTCGCCCGGTAAGCCCTCCTCTCGCCGGCGCTGATCTCGCCTGATCTTTTGCTTCCCGCCGCAGTATTACACGAAAGACGACGTCGACCTCCCGGGCAAGAAAGGCATCGCTCTCTCGTCCGAGCAGTGGCGTGCCCTTCATGCTGGCCCTACTGATGCTCTTCTTGCCGAGGAAGTCAATGACGAGGACGGTCTAGCGCTCGACGATCGGCTCGAGCAGAGCGTCGAGGGTGAGCGCTTTTACAGACTGGGTGAAAACGGGGCAGGCAAAATGCGGAGAGTGTCGCTTAGAGAGGTCAAGGGGCGCGAGGTTGTCGACATTCGCGAGGTGCGTCCCTTCAATCCCTTGCATGAAACCCGTCCTCCTCTTGCTGCGCGTGAGAATGCTGACCTGCCAACCGACTGCTTCTCAACGCCCACCAGTTCTACTTCAAGGATGGTGAAGAAGCGCCAGGATTGAAAGGCGTTGCCCTCCAGCTCGACGAGTGGCGCCTGCTGCTTAAGGTCCCCGTCGACTTTCCTGCCCTTGCCCCACCTGCTCAGACGAAGCCTACCGTGGCCAAGAGGGTAGCTCCGACAGCAAGCGCTGGTCCGGGACCCTCCTCCGCTGCATCTTCGGTCGCATCCAAGGTGCCGGCAGACAAGAAGCGGCGGTTGAGCGCCGCGCTCGATGAGGAAGCGTCGCAGATTGGCCTCGAGCGGTTTGAGACGAACGCTGAGGGCGAGCCTTTCTTGCGAGTGCGTCTTCTTCCCTTCGCCGCCTCTTCCTCTTTCCAGCCCCTCTCGAGCGCTGAAACCTCTCTTGCTTTACCTTGACCTCCGCAGCTGGGTAACAACCGTCGCATGACCGTACGCTCCTTCAAGGGCAAGCCGCTCGTTGACCTTCGCGAGTTTTACACGGATCCAGCGGGCGAAGAGCGGCCGGGAACCAAGGGGCTTTCGCTCTCGGCTGAGCAGGTTCGCCCTTTCTGCTCATGCTCTATTTCACAGCGCGCATCTTTCCATCTTTCTGACGATTTGCCGCTGTTACCCCTTCCTCACCTCAGTGGGCGCTCGTCCGCTCGTCAGCCCATTCGGTGGACAGCCTTCTTTCAGACCTGCTCGGAGGCGTCGAGCCGCCATCTGCACCTGTTGCTACGGCTGCAGCGGCCAGCCGTAAAGCGCCGGCGAGCAGCGCTGGAAGTGCGAGTCGGGGGCGGGGTGGTGCGCGGGGAGGTGCTGGGGGCGGGAGAGGAGGCTGGGGCAGGGGAGGGAGGCGCTGAGATGGACGGACGCCTCTTGCATCGGCCGACCGCAAGGCCGTCATCAACTCTGGCAGACGGCGTAGGTCCACATGTCCCTTTGCTTCGATCACGGCCTTGCTGCCCGCTTTTATACAAGAGCGCATAGAAGACACACGGGGGCGAAGCAGAGCAACGAGAGGGGGAGGGGGGCGTTGTTGGGTTGTGCGTGAAAAGAAGATCGTCCGTTTCTTCGCAGAAGAAGGGGATGAGGCGGCGCCCGAAGGTGGAAGAAGGAGGAGCGCCAGGGGGCTAGTCTAAACCAAGGAAAAGATGCGTGTGAAGGGACGCGGTCGATGAATCAGAAGGCACGGGGAAATGTGACGGGAGAGCAGAGCGGACGGGGTATGCAAGGGTCATGAGAACTAGAGGGGCGAATGAACAGAGGGTGCGTTTCAAACGTTGAGGGGTGCGAGGACCTAGTAGCGCATGGGCGAGCCAATGTCATTCGGTGCCTGAGCGTGACGGGCCGGACTCGAGGGCGGGACGAGGCCGTCGTTGGCGAGCGGACTCGGCTTCTTTGCGCGCTTGCCCACTGTGAGGGTGGAGTGGAGATGACGTCAGTCCACCTGAAACTAAATGGATAGAACTGTGGACGCACAAAGGGTGGCACCGCTCATGTCGAGCTCGAAGCCGCCAGCGCGACCCTGCTTTCCGCGATCGCGCTGGCCGGCCCGGCCGTCGTAAAGGGCTGCCTCGGCCATCTTGCGGTCGGCGCCGCCGGCTGGTTGGTAGCCGCCCTTGTTGGCATTGGCCCTGACGCTGCCGGTCGCCGTGTTGTGGTCGCGGTGGTACTGCTGCTGTTGCTGCGTCTGTGTCGCGGCATTGCTCGCCGTCGCCTGCTGCTGCTGACGCTGCTGAAGCCCCTGGGCAGCCGCATCTCCGTGCTTGAGCCGAACCTCCTCGACCTGGCCCTCCTCCTCAGCCTCCTCGTCATCCTCGTTGAGACCCTGCAGGAAGCCAGCGGGACCGGCGCCGCCGGGACCGTTGTACGCTCGACGGCGAGCACCCTCCTCTTCCATACGGTGGACCGAGTTGGCGACGTCGAACGCCTCCTTGAGCGAGGCAAGGCCGGGTGACCGGCCCTCGCGGGCGCCAGGGCCACGCATCGAGGCGAGCAGGGGCGAATCCATCGGGGCGTTGGCCGGGACGGATCGGGCTGCCTTCTCCTGCTGCTGAGCGGCTGGCTGGGCGTACGCCTGCGCAACCGACTGCGGCGGCGGTTGCTCGTTGCACCAAGGGTGTGCGAGGAACTCGTCGATCGTGTACCGCTGAGCTGGGTCAACGCAAAGCAGGTGGGTGATGAGGTCCTTGGCCGAGGCCGAGATCTCGTCCCACCAGGGCGAGAGGAAAGTGTAGTAGCCGCGCGCAACCTTCTCGGTCAGGACGGCGATTGACTCGTCGTAGAACGGTCTGAAACCCAAGAAGAGCAACATTTGACGTCAGTCAAGCCGCAGGCCGGAATCAGAGCTGTGACCAGGACGCACGGGAAGCCACAGAGGAGGGTGTAGAGCACGCAGCCGAGCGCCCACATGTCGACACTCTTAGAGTAACGCTCGTCCTTGACAATCTCAGGCGCGGTGTAGCCGACCGTTCCGCAGGGCGTCGCCGTGTCCTCGGCCCAGACAATCTTGCTAAGGCCAAAGTCGGCGATCTTAACGCGTCCGATGCCGCCGCCGCCGACGCCAGGTGCAAACTCGCCCTCGTCCTCCTTTTCTTCGTCATACTGCCGGTGGACGGGCGTCCGGGAGGGAACAATGGGCAGCCGCTCGAAAAGGATGTTTTCAGGCTTGATATCGCGATGGACGACGCCCCGCTCCTCGTGCAGATAACGGATGCCATGAGCGACCTGGAGGATGACGTGTCGCGAGAGCTGCTCGGAGAAGTAGGTGAGCTTGACGATCTGGTGGAAGAGCTCGCCACCCTCCATGACTGCACATGAGAACACAACATGAGAACACAGGGAGATCGTCAGTGCACTGGTACAAGATAGTCTGCGCTGCCTGCTGGACGTACGCTCAAGGACAAGGAAGTAGTGTTCAGCGCTCTCGCTGAACGATATGAGCTTGATAATGCTCGGGTGGTCGGTACCGCGCATGATCTGGACCTCCTTGAGAATATTTGCGCGCTATCGAATAGGAGACGGGCAAGAGAAAGGTCAGTCAGCTTCCACGATGAGGATTACGTGCTGGCGGTCCGATATGCGAGAGAGGCGCAGAGCCAGCAAGCCAAGACGCGACGGAAAGTGGAGAATGAAGGAGGAGCCGGACCTCGGTCACGCGCGGGCGTTTCTTGAAGTTTGGGTTCAAGTGCTTGTCGCCGTGCTGTCGGTTCATCAGGTCCGACGGAGAAGGGAGGCAAGGAGTGAAGCGGAGTGTGGAGCGTCAGCATGCACGACTCCTGAGCGGACTTTCGAAGACAGAGCGGTTGAGATGTAATGGCAAGTATGGGGGGGGGACAAGGAGTGAAGGGGGACTTCCAAAGAAAAGGAGCCGATGCCCTCGGACCCTGCTTCTTGTGGGGGATGAAGCCGCAAGCGCAGGAAGAGGTGAGGTAAAACGACAGTCTGACCCGCCCCCCTTCTTCGAGATTGTGCTACGGCAGCCAACCAGACTTTGACGAGGCCGTGGTACCGGATGACCAGTCTTGGCAGGGCACAGGAAGAAACCCCTCGTGCAAGAAAAGAATGGTGTTTGGAAGGATACAAAGAGGAAGACGCGCGTACCTGGGACGAGTTCAATTCATACTTGCGGACTACCTTGACAGCAACCTTGAGGCCGGTCATGCGGTCAATCGCCTTGTAGACATTTGAGAAGGCGCCGCTGCAAAGCCGAGGAGGAAAGATCAGCCCCATGTTCGTTCAAGAGATAGACGCTGTGGACCAGATCAGGCACAGCTCCAAAACAGTCGCAGACACGTACTCTCCCATCTTCTCGACGAGCTGGAAGGCCTCGAGACCCTGGTAGACTGGCAGCCGCTCCTTCTTGCCGTTGGCCGTGTCGTACTCGGCCTGTGGACCACCGTACGGATACGCCTGGTAACCCTGGCCCTGCTGCTGCTGAGCGCCACCAGGAGGAGGCGCATGAGCGTGCGCGGCGTGCGTCGCGTGATCGCGGGCGGAGTAGGCCTGCTGCTGCTGCTGCTGCTGCTGCTGTTGCTGATGCTGAGAGGCGGCCTGCTGCTGGGCCGGCTGGGTCGCCTGCTGGTGATGGCGCGGAGCGGATGACGTCTGCTGCTGCTGCTGTTGCTGGTGGGCCTGCTGCTGGACCGGCTGCTGCTGTGAGGGCGCCGGAGCGAAACCTGTCGGCTGCTGAGGCGAACTGGGAGCCGAACCCGAGCCGTCCTTGGGATGCTTGCGCATCAGGTCTGGAGGGAGGCAGAAGGGAAGGCAGGAGGGTAGGGTTGGTCAGCGAGCGCTTTGCTTGGCTGGGGGTGGGACGGCAAAGGGCGCGCGGGAGAGGCCGAAGGAAAGAAGTTGGAAGGGTAACGACGCCTTCCACTCAGTCCGAGCCAAGCGGGCCTGACCAGGCGCACATTGCTTTGAAGCCGGTGAGGTCCGGGTGGTCGGAGGGCAGCCTTCTCTTTGGCTGACGCGTGTGGGCTGAAGCGGAACGAGGGGCGAAGAGAGGAGGGCGTGACGTACTCTTGAAGGCGTCGATCACAGGCATCGCGGACAAGACAAGGGAGGAAGAGGTGGCCGGGTGGGGAGGAAGCTGGGTGACCTCGGGAGGGTCGTTCGGCCGGCGTTGAGGGAGCGGTCGATGCTGGCGAGGGAGTGTGGGAGATGCGAGAGGAGGCTGGCCGGAGGGAGGTCGAGGAGGCTGGCCGGGGGCGGAGAACAAAGCCAGCAGAGGCGGCGCAGAGAAGCGCGGCGAACCAAGCACACACGTCAGCGACAGCAGAAAGCGTCTCGCGTGAAGGTCGATCCCAATAAAATTAAAATCCAAGCCTCGTCATCGCTCCCTGAACGGCTCTCTGCCTCTAATCCGCATCAAAGCAGCAAAGGCATGCCGGATGACGGCCCGTGCAGCCCGACCGGCCCCCGGCGTCCGCAGTCATGTCGGTCACCCACTACTTACTTTGGGGCTGTTGCGGTTCAATCCGCGCTGCCGACGATCAGACCTCGCTGCGATCCGACACTCCTTTCTGCTGCAGCACACACACACCGCGAGTGACAACGCGACCGACTCCCGTCGGACTGCGCAAAGACTTCTCGTAGCTTGTGCATCTCTCATCACCCACTTCTCATCTTCTGCTTCAAGCGAGCACCATCCCTTCGACACAGGCGACCAGCCCCTCGACCGCCCCTGTACCGCTCGCCTTCGCCTTCTCTGCCCGGTAGCGGACGCCGAGCTCGCGCATGACGTCGGCCGCGCTCGAACCGGGTGTCGCGGCCTGGACGGCCGCAAAGTGCGTCTTGATGAACACTGTCGGCCGAAGAGTTGCGCAGGCACCACCGAGATAAGTGTCCTTGACGGCGATGGAGGTGACAAATGAAAGCAGATGAAGGGGGGCTACGCACGTTGGTAGGCATTCGGCTTGGCCGGCGTCGCTGCCGTTGCAAAGTCAGCGACGAGCGGGCTCGAACAGCGGCCGCAAGCATGGCGCTTGACCTGCGTGGGGAAACCGGTCAACCTTCATCGATCGGGCCGACATGAAGCGGGAGAGGAAACGCGTACGTCGATCGATTTGGTATCGCGCCCGTAGGTCGCCGAGCAGTTGGTGCAGCTCCACGTGAACTTGCGAACAATCTCGTAGTCGTGCTTCGTCTACGATCACAGGATTCAAAGGCAGCTTGTCGCGTGAGAAGTGTTGGCTGACACCAGAATTAGAGGCTAGGGATGGAACGCACGGTAACCTCGATGTCGGGCCGGGCGCGCATGACACGCTTACCCCAAGAGCGGAACTCTTTACCGTGCGGGGCAGCGTCCTTGCCGTGATGGATCCAAACGGCGAGGTGACACTGAAGAGAGGGGCGAGATCAGGATCTGCGCAAGGCCCTTTTACACGGCAGGAAGCGCACCATTTCGTGCGCTGTTGTGCTCAGGATCTTTTCTTCCGTGTCGAGAACCTATGGGCGATAAAAACCGATCATCCGGTCAGTGTCGAGCTGACACAAGCGAATGAAGCAGAGCCGATTTCATTTCGACGCACCTTTGACGAAAGCTCAATGCAGCAGTGATGCTCCCAGACTCCGCGCACCATACGCCGCGTCCAGCGGCTCATACCCGCCGTCGTCTTCAACCGACCGGTCCAGGTGACGCCCCGGGGAAGCACCTCCTTGCCCGCCCCCTCTTTCAGATCAGCGATCGCGGCACTCGGCTCTTCCACCAAGTGCAGCGTTGGCAGGACGAGGTGGTCAAACACCGAGGCGTCGAGTTCGCGGATGATGTCGAGCGCGAGCGCCTCACGTCGTGTTTTCCAGGCCTTCGAGTTGATGTTCGGCACGGCGCTCTTGGCCGACCTTGGGCCGGAAGCCTTCTTGGCCGGAGTCTTGACGGGCTCCTGTATCGCTGGCCGGACAGGCGACGAAGGGGGAGAGTCGTAGACGCTCAGGTCGACGCCAACCGACGGCTGGCGGAAAACCGATTGCAAGGGTTGCGTCTTCTTACGGGCTGCAGGCGTCACGGGCTTGTAGCTCGGCTTGGGAGGTGGCGGCGGGCTCCAGTGAAGAACGCCCTCGTCGTCGGTCTCTGGGACAACGTCATCATCCTCCTCGAGATAAGACGCTTTGGAGAGCGACGGTGGGGGAGGTCTCCGCACCGGTGGGCTCGGCGGCTCGTCTTCCGAAGAAGAGAGCTCAACAACCTCGGCCGGCGGTCGAACAGGAGCTGCGGGGGATACTCGTCGAGCCTCTGCGACAGCTGCCTCGCTTCCGTCCTCCGAGTCGGAGAGAATGATGCGCCGCTTTCCGACGCGGCCCTTGCCCTTGACGGCCGAGCGGCCGACGGGCGTCCCCTCCTCGCTCCCGCTCGTGCATTCGAGTTCTATCACATCCACCTGCAAGGCAGGACGCAGGACTGAACAGCAGTTGCCGCTCTTGCGTCGCTCGGTCCGGCCATCGAGCTCTTGTTTGACACGCAGCGACTGCGTCGGCCTTGCGGAGTTTGAAGCTCGGATGAGCGATGCTGGTGGGAAGTCGGGCGATGATGGGGGCGACACCGTGCAAGACGACCGTGGGACTGGCTGTGAGGTCTCGGAAGCAGCCGTTGTCGACATCTCCGGCAAGAGAGGTGTCGCGACGGCAGACGCGGAGGACGACGACGTCCAGGCAAAGGGGTGCGGTGACCTGGCGATAAAGTGCCAGGTATCCGTCGGCCGCGGCCGCGCACGACGAGGCGTTTTGCGAGGTGTCGATGGTGGTGTGGATGCTGCAATAAGATCCGAGAGGCAGACCGGCGGAAGTGGCATGTTGAGCTGCTGATCGTCTTTCACAGCGGCATGCGCAGCGGCGACGGGCGTCGAAGTCGAACTGTCGGCTGCAGACCGGTCGGCCGAGACGCTCGTCCTGATCGGTGAGCGAACAATAGCGACGTCGCTCGGGTCGAAGAATGCATCGGCGCGGTATTGTGGGGAGTCAAAGACATGCCGGCGCTTTGTTGGCGACCGGCGGCGAGGGGTTGTCGTCTGCACGGACGAGGAAACGGTTGGCTGCCTGGAGGCGGTGGTGGCCTCAGGGGTCGGTGGCGCTGGGCTCGACGGTCGTACAACGGTCATTGACGACCGCATCGGAGGGGCACTGATGTGCTTTGACCGCACCGAAGACGCCACAGATGAGGAGGACGTGCTCGCACACGAGCTCGACGAGGCGTAAGAGCTTAAGGTTGCGTCCGAGCTGCTGCTGCTGTGATCATCATCGTCGTCTGACGAAGCATTGGACATCTCCTCCTCGCTGCTGCCGCTGCTCGATGAGAGTAGACGCTCCTCAGCCTCGGACATGACGAGCGTGCTGAGCGTGTCGCGCCGACCCTCGGCCACATCGACACTCTCGTCCGTGGTCGAAGACGAGGCCCGAGACGAGGGTTTCCGTCGGGCCCGGCTGAGAGCTGCCTTGCTCGGGGGAAGGGCCGATCGTTGTCTGGCGACGGAGTGGCGACTACTTCTGCTGGACGACGAGTCCGAGTCGTCGGCGGAGACGGCCATGTTGAGCTTGCGAAGTCTGGATAGGTGAGTTGAGAAGGCGAAGCGGGGGCTGTTCAATGACAGCTTGAAGCAACGACCGCGCAGCAGCCTCGGCACCTCGACGATTGCACGCGAATGCCAGTGTGCCCAACCTCTCTTCTGCTCACTGCTCAGACCGAACGAGTCCTTAGTATCTCATCTGCCTGAGGTCAATCATCACAGTCATGAGAGAGGTACGCCAAGCGACTTGAGCAGCCGCTCGGCCCGCTCCTTGCCAGTCTTCAGCAGCCGAGCCTGCGTCTGCTCCTCGGTCTCCTCAGCCTCAGCGTCGTCGTCATCCACAGGCTCGGCCTTGGGCACCTCAGCCCCCGGCGCGACTTTCTTCTCCTCAGCGTCGACAGCCGGCGCAGGCGGCACTGGGATATCGCGTGCTAGGAGCTCGCGGGCAGCTTTGACCATGACCTGCCAGGCCGGACACGTCGCATCAGTTACGATTCTCAGTAAGACATTCGGCGAAAGGGACGAACGTCTCGCGAGCCACCCATAACGCTCCGCAGATAGCGTAGAGCGTCCTCGACGAACTCTTCCGGGACCTGTTCAAAGGGTCAGCAACTGCGTCCGCTTGCCTGGAATAGAATAGCTCACGCACCTCGCTCGCCGAGTAGACGTTGCGCATAAGCCAGTTTTGCCGACCCTTGTTGAACTTGAAGTCAGGCGAGCCGAGCGTCTGGGCGTACTGGATGGCTATGAGGGCGGAGTATGGGCACCGTGGTCAGCTGGATTTGCTGCAAACAGTGCGGCAGGAGATTTCAAGGCGCACCGCGCTGCGCCTGGACGGGGATCTCCTCAAGGGTGTACGGATCTACAAGTGCAACGATATTGTCAGCAAGAAGTCACGTGTGTAAAATTCTAGCCAAAACACTCGCCCGTCGGCTTGCGCTTCTTGATCTTGACCGACGGCTCAGCGACTGTCTCGAGCTTCTTGACCTCAGCCTTTTTAGCCCCTGCCTTCAGCGCCTCCGCCTTCTTGGCCTTCTTGCCCTCGGCCGGCTTAGATGCTCCCTCTTCCGTCTCGGGAGCGGTCTTACGCTTCTTCTTTGACTTCTGCTCGCCCCCGGTAACCGAGCTAGGCGCAGCGGCCTCTGCGCCGCCCCCAGCAGGGGCAGCAGAAGCGTCGTCGCCGCCGGAGGCCGCGACAGGAGCCGGGTTGGCAGCAGCAGCCTCCTCGGCGAGCTCGCGCGTCACCCGCTTCGACTCCTTCGTCTTCTTCGCTGGAGCGATGGCCAGGCTAGGCTCAGTGCTGTCTGGCCCCAGCTGGAGAGCCGACACAACGAGAAGCGGGTCAGCCCGGCTCGGGCTGTCCGCACACGACACACAGCTGTTCGTCGCACCTCCTTCTTCAGGCGGCCTTGAGACTTGGACTGCATATAGGCGGCATGTTTAGCTTATCTCCGCTCGGCCTAAGTCAGGGCAGCTCCACGAAGGTCGACGAACCTTGGCTGCGGGCCGCGCGACGGAAGGATTGCGGAGGAGTGACAGATGACGACTGTCAGTCCGGTCGACTCAAGCTCAACATTAAACGACTGTAACAGAGCGGGCGACGCACACATGATGGACTAGGTTGGTGAGGAGTCTGTCTTGTGCCGTAGAGAGCTACGAGTGGGCGAGCAGGTGTGCGTCAAGCGCGTTGAAACGTCGAGCCGAAACCGAGAGCGATCCCCCGGATAGAGGCGTCAGATGGGTTTATGACCCGGACCCAGTCGGCCTCCTCCGTCAGGCGCTGATTGCCCGGTCCATCAACCTCATTTGAGGCATCGCGGAGGCTGGCACTGTAGACTGAAGACGAACTGAGTGTATCAAGAGGTTCTCGGGTCTTTCATGCGGCAAAAGCGGTGAGCAACGAAGACTCGACGTCCTGTGTCCATCGTAAAGGGACCTTGACGTTTCAGGTTCCTGTAAATGCTAGCGCAGGGACGAGGTCGCGCGTCCCGTCGTCGTCTGGTCTCCTGGATCGAGCTCGGCTTGAGGCTTCACACTGCTCGTCAGGTCGGGAACGGCCGCCGGCAGTGACGCACAAGGGCGGCAGGTCGACGTCGACGACCCCGGCTGCTGGTCCGGTAGCGAAGACGACGACGACTGACGACCAAGGAGCATCGTCAAGATGCGAGGGCTTCCTTCTGAACTCCAGGATCAGACCCAGATCATGACGACCGACAAAACCCTGCATCCTCCGCGTACACGACCTTCATTCCTGCAATCTCTCTGACAGGCGTCGACCCTGCCTTGCCTCAATCGTGTCTGAACGTCTCTCTCGGCCCTGTCTCCATGGGCGCGCTTTCAGATGGTCAGGCGGATTGGGAGAGCAGAAACCATCGAGAGAGCAGACACAGAACAGATGCGCGGAACCGAGAAAGCGACGGAGAAGTAGAATGACTATGAGAAGGAAGAGCAAGCTCGGGGTAGTGCTTCGATGCGCGGCTCGGGGTCCGGCGAGGGGGTATGCTTCGGTGCGCGGCTCAGATCGCCGGCGTGGGGGTATGCTTCGGTGCGCGGCTCAGGGTCCGGCGGGGGGTATACAGGAAGCCGGCAGAAGACAATGCAGAGCGGGCCGGCCGCCGAGGTGGGTTGGTTGACCGGGCGAGATAGCGGCGTTGGCAGGGCGGAAAGAGGCAGACAGTCGCAAAAGGAGGGTCAGTGCGAGGTCCATTGAGGAAGGGCAAGTGAGAGGCAGAAGAGACGAACGCAGAAGATGGACTCGCAAGCCGGCCCAAAAAGAGCTGTGGCTGATCAGACGAAGAGAGAAAGAGGGACAGAGGTCAGCGAAGGACGGCAGCAAGGTTGGGCGTCAGAAAGAAAGAGGGCAAGCACTTACCAATGCCGCCAAGGATAGCGACTGAGCTGACGGATGAGACCCAAGTGCCGAGATCCAGGAGCCGTGAAAGCCGTCTTGGAGGCGCGTCGACGGGGATCAAGGGTTGTGAGCAGGGGTCGTCAGCAAGGGTCGTGAGCAAGGGTCGTAAGCAATAAGGGTCGTGAGCAAGGGTCGTAAGTAAGGGTCGTGAGAGATGCCAAGTCGACTAGGAAAGCGATCAAGAGGACGTACAATGTCGGACGGGCCTAGAGGCCAATGACCCGGGAGGCCGATGAACCGAGAGGCTGAGGAACCGAGTGGCCAATGACCCGGGAGGCTGAGGACCCGAAAGGCCGATGACCCGAGAGGCTGAGGACCCAAGAAGCCGATGAGCCCAGAGGCTGAGGACCCGAAAGGCCGATGACCCGAGAGGCCGACGAGTCGGGGCTTGAGGGTGCCCGAGTGTCAAAAAGGCAAGGCCTGAAGCGAGCCGCGAGCGCTTATCCTCGTCGATTGGACTGTTGACGGCACAAGATTGTGGGCATGATGTCCGATTCCGGGTCAGCCGACGTCAGCGAGAGGCAGGCACGCAGCGAGAGACCGACCTCGCAAAACCACGAGACGATCGATCGGCGGCCCTTACGGATGGTGTCAAGCAGACCGTGAGAGCGCACAGCAGGCGCCGCTGCCGCCAGAGTCTCCTCGTAGACG
>MVAP01000114.1:0-49591 GCA_014825765.1 Cystofilobasidium macerans | reverse complement strand
CCGGCCTGACCCCTTTCGCTCGCCGTACGCACCGGCCGACGATGCCTACCTTCTCGCCCGCGCGGACGCTGAACGACATGCCCTTGAGGACCGGCGGCAGGTCGGCCCGGTAGCGGAGGACGACCTGGTCAAACTCGATAGCGCCCCCGGTCGGCCAGTCAGGCGACATGACTTTCTTCTTCTCCTCGACCGCCTCTGTACATCAGCAGTGCGTTGTCAGCCGCGAGATGTTGATTCTGAGGGACATAGCAAGCGACAGACCCTCGGGCGGGATGCCGGCGTATGTAATCGTCCGCTCAGCAGCGTTCATGTCCTGCTCAACCTGAGCAAAGACATTTACGAGCTGCGAGAAGATTGACGTGAGCGATCTGTGACACGCGGCGACGTCGGAGCAGCGATCAGCTCAAGAAGGAGAGGTTTCACAATGCTTGCAACGAGCGACGTACAGTGAGTACGTCAAGACGACGCCGAGCTTGCCGGGCGAGGTTGTGTTGCGGAAGCCAACGCCAAAGCTATGAAGGGAGTAGAGGAATGAACTCTTGGCCAGTTGATAACTATCTTTTGGACGTTGAAACCTACAGCGAGATTGCCAGCACGAGTAGCGCGCCAAGAGCGTCGAGCCGAACGCCGAGCCACCTCTGCAAAACGATCGTAACAAAGTAACACCTGTCCTCAACATCGACCGCTCTGTCTATCTGGAGGCGGACCTGGGTCAGCTACTATTCAGCGGACTACTGTACAGCTTGTCGTCTGACACACCTGCGAGATGAAACGCGTCTCAGCACGGAAGGCGCGGACAGAAGAGAGGCCGTTAAGCATCTCGCCGAAGGTCGCGTAAATGAACGATCGCATCTGTGAAATGGGTCCAC
The DNA here is from genome assembly GCA_014825765.1 of Cystofilobasidium macerans. Classification (NCBI taxonomy): domain Eukaryota; kingdom Fungi; phylum Basidiomycota; class Tremellomycetes; order Cystofilobasidiales; family Cystofilobasidiaceae; genus Cystofilobasidium; species Cystofilobasidium macerans. The sequence goes on along the minus strand of MVAP01000114.1, from coordinate 48,722 downwards.
GAAACCGGAATTAGTGCAGCAGTCGGGGAGAGACACACTGAAGGAGCATACTCACGATGGAGTCGATCCGCTTGACCTCGCGGGATGTCGCCCGATAGAAACTGGCAACGCTGTAGTAAAGGAGAAAAAGCGGGACAAGCATGATGCCGAGCCAGGGGAACGAGTAGAAGATGAGGGCTATGACACCAAGGACGTTCATGCCCTGCGTGAGCAGCTGGTTCCACTGCATCGGCAATTGATCGTCGAGTGTGATGATGTCCTTCGAGAGTCGTGAGACGATGCGGCCGATCGGGGTCGAGTCGTGCCAGGCGACCGGAGCCTGAATGTTCAACCGCCGTCGTGTCAGCCGAATGGTCAGTCAGTCGACTCAGAGAGCCCAAGACTTACGCCGAGAACCCCTGCGAAGGCTCCGTTGAAGAGGTTGTAAGACGATTGAATCGCGCTGAAGAAGAGGATGAGGGATCCTAGTAATCCAAAGGCAGTGAGCACAAGTCAGCGAGGGCCATGCTTGGGGGAGCGGCTGCAAAGGGGCTAACAACGCACCGGCAAAGATGAGCAGCGTGTACGAGAGGCCGAGCGCAGCGTATACTGAGGAAGTCGAGCGAGGTATACAAAGTGTCAGCAGGCACACCATCGCTGATCGTCGTCCGTCAAGGTTCAACCTACCGCCCATATAGCGGCCCTTTGACCAGCCTTCCATCCGGTCCTCGCTCCAGAAAGACAGGAAGATCGTCGTTCCAACATTTGCTGCCTTGAGACCGAGCAGCGCGAAGTCAGCAGCTGAGCTTGGGATCAAAACTGCAATGACAGCTGATTCACCTGTGCGAGAACAAGGAGGCCAAGGAAAATGGGCGCTTTCTGTCGAGCGTACCGAGTAGGAAGGAAGAGACAGGTTAGAGAATACAAGTGGTCAGCTTGGCCTTGTGTTTGCGAATCGTGTCACTGACCATGAGACTACCCATCGAGCGAATATATCTGATGTAGACTGAATTGCCGAGAGCGCCGGTCGTTCGCTCCTCCTTTGTGATAAGGGCGCCGCTCTTCGCGGACGATTTGACGTCGGCGTTTGTTTCAGCATCCGCATGGGCCTTCATCTCGTCTTGTATGTGAACTTCCTTGAGAGCGATGATCTCTGGATCTTCAAGGACGACCTTCTTTTCTTTGTTGACGACCTTCAGAGACTCGGCCAGGTGATCGGCCAGCAGCTTAGCCATGGCGCCCTCGGCCCGCAGCAGCTCATCGTACGTGCCCATCTCGGCGATTCGGCCATCAGCCATCGTGATGATCAGGTCCGCCTTTGGCAAGACCTCAAGCTGCGAACGATTCGAGGTCATCAGCAAGGCTACACGCAAAAAGCCGAACAAGATGAACATTCGCTCGCACATGATGAGTGACAAGGATACGCGTCTTGGTGCTAAGCGGACCCTTGGTGAAGCAGTCGACAAGCTTAGCCGAAACGTGGGCGTCGACAGCCGAAAGCTGTAGCGCAGGAAGTAACACCGACCGGGTCAGACGATTGATGTAGGGCGGAAGGATGCAATGCAAGCCAGCGCGCACCGGGTCGTCGAGGAAGCAGATGTCAGCGTCCGAGTAAACGCAGCGGGCGAGGCACGCCCGCGCCTTCTGACCGCCGCTAAGGTTGATACCTGGATGGGTGCAAGTGGATAGAGCGATCGTTCAGCAAAGGTCAGCAGATCAGACTCGGTCTGGGCGCAGAGGACGTACCTCGCTCGCCGATCTCGGTCTGCAGACCGTCAGCGACTGCATAGTGACAGAGAGGGGGAGCTATTAGCGAACACTACGATCAAGGTATGGCGCAAGCGGCAAGCAACACTCACGCATGGCGATGTCCGAGTCGAGCGCGCACGAGGTGATGGCCTCGCGTAGGCGAGTCTCATCTGGCGCGGCGTCGCCAAAGATGATGTTGTCGCGCAAGCTGGCGTTCTGAATCCACGGGTTCTGGGCGACTGCGAGGGACAGAGGGCGGGCGGCAAAAACGGACAGGTCAGAAGGACTCTTTTCAGGCTTGCGCCCAAATGATCACGGCGACTGACAGTACGAGACGCTACCGCCGAGGTAGGCCGTTCCCTTGCTGAGCTTCATCTCGCCCAGGAGCGCCTGGATGAGCGACGACTTGCCCGAGCCGACGCGGCCGCAGATGACGATAAAGCTGCCGCGCTCGACGTCGAGGTTGATGTCGGACCTGCGGCGGCGCGGGCCGTCGGTTGTCAGCAAAGGTTGCTAAAGCGGTGCGGAGGAAGGGCAATGACGCACAAGGCAAAAGGGATTGCGTCCTCCTTTGTCGCTTCGGTTGTCTCGGGCGGCTCGACGCCGGCCTTGGCAGCCTTTTTGGCGGCTTTCCTCACAGCCTTGTCTTTTTTCCCGGAGCTGCGGTCCCGACCGGCCGGCTTTCCAGTGGATGATGCATCGGGTGGGTTGGCTGTCTCCCAGGCATAGTCGGCGTGCGATGAGACAGCAAACTTGGCGTTGGGTAGGATAGGAACTGGGTTGTCAATTTCCTCGGACAGAAGCACCTTGGAAATGCGTTCGAGGCCAACGTAGGCATCCGAGACAGATTGCAGTGCCAGAGGCAAAAGCATGAGCGGTGTCCGGATCAGGTTGAAGCTCTGCAATGAGGTGAAGATGATGGCCGCGTTGAGTTCGTGACCACTTAGGCTATACGTGACGAATGTGAGGACAGCCGCCATGACCGCTGCCAGACGCATTCAGGCGTCAGCTTTCAGTCAATTACTGCTAGGCAGTCCAGGGGGAAACGCACGGACCGACGCCATCGTGGCGTTCATGACCGCCCGGTTGACGCAATTGCGGCGGAGTTTTTCGACCTCTTCGCGCCGATGCTTCATGACGCGCTCCTCGAAGTACCGCTCGTAGTGCATAAGCTCTGTAACGCCAAGTGAAGCCGGTCTGATGAGCGCCGCTCGAAGATCGGTGCAAGATCAGACGCACTCATGACCCGAATGCCTTGCAGGATCTCTTGCAATAGTCGCACGCGCTTGTCGACGATGACCATCTCTGCGGAAGTCGACCCAGGGTGAGCAAGAGATCAAGGAAGGTCTAATGAGAGAAACGGGCGCACGAGCCTGCCTTGTTCCTATCAGTCGGCTCATTAGCCAAGCGTTGGTCGGAACGGCAAGAACCAGGACGCCAAAGCCGACTTGTGGGCGGGGCGGGAGGTCAGCGGTCCGGAGCGCGATCAAGAATCGTCGATTTGCTCACCCAAAGCTGAATAGCCGATCGTATGGATGAGGATGATGAGGCCGATGACGATCATGATTGGCTGGAGCCAAAGCTCATGCGCAAGGAGCGCGCACCAGTCCATGAAGGAGGCATCGGCCGAGATGTGAGTGACGAGCTGGCCGTTGGGGTGCTTCGCGCGTGATCTGAATACGAGAGCACGCTGTCAGCGCTGAAGTACCCTTGCAACTTCGAAGCTCGGAGATAAGACGCACGCGCCAGAGAGCCGCTGGCTCTTGCGGGAGACATTAGCGATAAGTGCGGCACGTAGCATGAACCTGCGATGTGAATCCGACAATAGGTCTAGTCAGCCTCCCGGAAAAAGTGATAGGGTCGTCCTAGCCCGAAGCTCGACACTTAGACGCACCCGGTAATGAGCGACCTGTTGAGGAATTGCGCCATCAGCAAGCTCGAGGTCTGGGTCATCGCCCAAAGACCAAAAGCGATGCCGATCCCACGGCCAACGCCGGGCGGGGCAACGTCCGACAGGCCGTGCGAGTAGTTGTACGAGGCGGTGATGAAGTTGAGCAGCTGGCGAGTGACAAGCGGCGACGTAGTCTGGAGCGCAAATCCAAAGAGGCCGAGAAAGCCGGCCGACCAGAACCTGACGGTTGAGTCGCAAGATTTATCAGCCTCGGGGGCGGCCGAGCAGAGCGCGACATGCCGACTGACCGAAAGAAGACAACCTGCTGGAGTGCAAGTAGCAGTGACCGGTCATATTTCTTGTTGGGGTGGTCTGGGACCTTGACGTCAGCGCCAGCCAGTCCAGCCGACTGAGCTACCGTCGGCAGTTCAAACGTGTCTTTGACCTCTACGCCGTCGTCGTTCTTGAGCGTTATTTGGTCGGCCGGGAGCGGTCCGGTCGCACCCGAAGTGGACGATAGTCGGCCGGCTCGGAGATGCAGCGGCCGCTCGTCTTCGGGAACGCGTTCGAAGAATCTAGCCTCCAGCTGAGCAGGGCAGCATTCAGGAAAGAGAGGGTTTCGGCCAGTCGGGCGTCAGCTGCGGCTTCGCGCCTCTGCCAGACGGGGGGGGGGGGGGGGGGGCGGTTACGGACGACATTGCCGAGTCGCTCGCACGAGTACTCTGGCACGAGCTCCCAGAGGTCCTCAAGCTCGATCTGGCGAGAACACGGTGAAGCAAGCGTCAGCTGGAACGCTGTGGCGAGATGGAGTGCACGCTGAATAAATGTCTAGGAGGGCCGCAACTGGCCGCACGCGGCGCAATAAGCCCTCCTCCCCTCCCCAAGTCGCATTGAAGGAGCGAACGCCCAGCGGCGAACACGCACCGGTCGCGAATAACCGACGAGCAGAAGTGGCGTGAGCCAGCTGAAGAGGAGCTTTGAAACGACGTTGCGCGACTGGGAGACGGGGCGGGCGCATTGGTTCAGCTTGTGGAGATCTAGGCTACCGGCAGGATATTTGCTCATCGCTTGTCAGGGCGTACTCGGGCTTCGGGCAGCGTCTTGGTCCGGCCATCCTTGCCTTGGGCAAATGCGGCAGGCCGACGTCGTATGGTGAAAACGCCAAGAAACTTCTGAGGCACCGACTCAGACTCTTGAGCCTCAGCCTGGCTGCTGCTCTTCCCTGCTACGGCGGTCATGGCGGCAGAGGTGGCAGACGAACGCGACGTCTATGGAGGATCAAGGTGGTGGTTTAGCAGAAACTCGGCTCGGCTGACGGATTCCATGGCAAGTGATCAGATTGCCCCGAATTAGCATGCGCAAAACAAACGACGGAGGGTTGGAAGGAGGTGCAGCGTGGTGCCTGACGCGTCGGCTGCGGCACGGCAGAGCGACCGCGCGGACGATGCCGACCGACGGCCAGCTGTCGGCCGAACTAAGGAGCCCGAAGTCATTGCTGGCAATTTGCGGCTGATGACTATTGCTAAACTCAAGAGTCGAGACAAAGGGCAGGACATGAAAAATCGTGACAATAAGATCAAGAAGGGCTGCAATGTAGATGGCCTGCTACTGAGCCTTCGACTTGCGCTTCTTGCCCGAGCCCTGAGGCGTCTCGGCCTCAAACGACGAGCCGTTTGACAATGTCATCTTCGGTGTCGAGGCGGCGGCGGCGCCGTCCTGACTTCGGAGAGCGGCCGCTCGCGTCGCCTTGACGGGCGTGCCGGCGGCTGGGCCACTGTTGCCGCCTCCGTTCACCATCGTGTCGACGAGGCGCGACCGAGGACCGTCGGACGGACGAGGGGCTGCTGAACCGCCGTTGGTCGAGAGCGTCCTGAAAAAGTCGGCGAGATCGGCCACTTCAGAGGAGGGCAGCTCGCGGGCCTGCCACTCGCGTCGAGAAGTGTCGTCCGCATCGTCGGGCAGAGGTTCGTCGACGTCCATCCCGTCTGCGTCCTCCTCGTCGGCGTCGCCTTCGAGCTCACCGTCGGCGCCACCGATTGATCGCTTTGAGAGGACGTGATCGAGCACCTCGTCAAAGACCATCGACATGGCCGGGAGGACCTGAGCCGAGGCGTCGAAGATCTCGTCGAGCGACGTCCACTTTTTGGGAGCGGCCTGCTTGCGGCCCGCGTCAGTGGCGGACGACGGCGCCTGCGAAGTTGAAGGTCCTGCCTGCGCGCCGAAGATCTCGTCAAAGAGGCTCGGCCCGGCAGCCGACGCTGCCGCGTCGAGGTCAACCGAGCGAGTTGAGTCAAATGCAAGCGTGTCGAAGGCGTCCGAGGCGCCGTCGCCGACGACGAGGACGTCCCAGTTGTCGGCAACGGCGAGTACGGCGACGTCCGCCGGGCCATTGGTCGCCGGTGGGAAGGGCGCGACCGAGCGGACACGCCGGGGGATGGACCGCGTTCGGAGCGGTTTGGCCGAGGTCGGGGCGTACACAGCAAACGTGGTCAAGGGCTTCTCGTCCACTCCCTGACTCGAGCAGGCAGCCGTCGTGAACGTGGCAAGGTCGGCCGAGACGGTGAAGTGCTCAACCGGGGTGAGAGGTGACGACCAAACGACCTCACCAACGACGAGGTCCCAGACTGCGAGACCCTTCTTCTGGCCGGCGCCAACGACGTAGCGACCACCGGCGCCGACAAAGGCGACCTTGTGAATCGAGGGCACATCAGGAGACGAGAGCGAGCCGCGAAGGACGCTCGTGGCCGGGTCCCAGATGGTGATGAGCGCGCCTTGCGCGAGCGCGAGGACCGAAGCGTCGGGCGACCAGCTTGAACCGTGGATTGGAGCACCGCGGTGCGAGAGCAAGCTTAGCGGTTGGAAGGAGGCTACCGAGACGAGCAGGCGAGGAGACGGCAGAACGTTAGCGTCGATTTACAGAAGGGTCAGAGGGCAGAATGGGCGACGGAATAGGTAGGCGAGGGCCGAGCGTCTCAGGATTGCAGAACAAAAACGGTCCACATGCTGGAGATTGAGCTAGCTCCCGCCGCCGTCATGAGACAATCGGGCGGGGAAGGGATGTGATAGGTTTTCGTCTTTGACGCTCAGGGAAGATGAAGGATAGAGGAGGGAAGAAGAACATACCTGACGAACGAGACGACCAGCCAAAAGGACAGCGAAGGCACAAAGAGGGGAACGTAGAAGAGAGAGTCAGCAACAGTCCGATGCAAGACGGGTCAGACAGAGGAGTAGAAGGGGCGGAGATCAGACAATGTAGAAGTAAAGGTGGTCAACAGAGATGATTATGACTGTTGAGCTTGATAGATAGTTTTGTAATCCTTTGGAGGAAGAGGGGAAGGGAGGGGGGCAAACAACGGTCTCGATCGGCGCTTACCTTTGGAGTCGCGCAAGAGAAGCAGACGGGGGACAAGCGGCAAGGGGTGAAAGGAGAACGTCAGCGTCGGCCGTCGAGGGGAAGCATGCCCAAGCAGGGCGGAGTGAAGTGGAAGTGGAAGTAGTCGGCGAAGGTAGATTGGTGTCAGACAATGTAGAAGTATGGGTGGTCAACACGCTTGAGGTTATGACTGTTGAGCTTGATAGATAGTTTTGTAATCCTCCAGAGGAAAGGGGGCGAGGGAGGATGAAGAAAGAGGAGGGAGATGTACCTGGCAAGACCAAAGGTGCAAAGGGGAAGAAGCAGGTGTCAGCGTCGGTGTCGCAGTTGGAAGGGGCAGGGTAAGGCGGGTTGGAAAGGAGGCCGAGGAGGAGACATCAGACAATGTAGAAGTATGGGTGGTCAACAGAATTGAGTTATGACTGTTGAGCTTGATAGATAGTTTTGTAATCATTTGGGGAGAGGGGAGGTGGGAGGAGCGGAGGCAGGAGGCAGCGAGCCAGAGGAGATTCAACGTACCTTGAGATGATCAGACGCGAGCAGAGGGTGCAGTGCGAGGCGAAAGAGGGGAAGAGCAAGGGGGTCAGCTTCGCGTCTCTCGTCTGGTCAGGTCAAGTGGGAGAGAGAAAGGCCGGGAGGCGAGGGAAGATCAGAAATAAAAAGAAGAAGAGGGTAATCCACAGAGGTGATTAAGACTGTTGAGCTTGAATATTGTGTCATCCTTAAGTGGCGAGACAGGCATACAGAGGAGCCAGTCTCGGCATGCGCCAGACCGGACTCCCATGGACAGCCAAGATGGGAGATGAAGGAGGGGTGCTGACGGTGACGAAAGCAAAAGGGAGGTGGGGGAGAAAGTCGCTTACCTTCAACCTTGCCCGATTTGAAGCGCGTGCGCTTCTCCCGCCAGAGCCGGGCGACGCCGTCGGCAGCCGAGGTCGAAAGGAGCAGAAGCGAAGGCTGAGCCGCGCCGGGCAAGCCGACGGCGACCGGCGAGAAGGCGAGCGAGCCAACGTCCGTCTGGTGGGGCTTGTCGAGCCGAGTCGTGAGGACGTACGTCTGCAGCGTCGGGTCCCACCGCCAGACCTTGATCGTTCGAGCCGTCTCTTGGCCCTCCTCCTCGTCGGCCTCGCGCCGGTCAGCCGTCGCGAGCCAGCCGAGCCCATCGGCCGATTGACCGAGAGCGGCAAGCTCGACCCGAACCGGCTCGACCTCCTTCTCGGCCGCGCGCGAGACGCGGTTCGAAGGGGCGACCTCAAGCTCAAGAATCGCGCTCTGGCGCGCGGGCGAGTAGAGCTGGATCGAGGATGGGTGGCCGGCGGGGAGGAGAATCGATCCGGTCGGTCGGTGGAACGCGAGGGGCGAGAGCCGGTCCTTGTTCGTCCGACTAGCCGTCGAGGGCTCGATCCGAGCGCTCTCCCACCCACCAAGGACGTTCCGGCCGCCTTTGCCGTCGCCACCGAGCCGGCGGAGCCCGCCGTTTGCGAGGCCGACCCACCACTCCTCCTCTCGGCCAGCCCCGGGGGGGCGGACAACGACCGAGGCGATCGGTCCGCCAACCCGAGGGACAAACGTCTTGCTGCCGTCGGCGACCGACCAGGCAACGACGACCGCCTCCTCGCCGGCCGAGAGGATCGAAGTTCCCGCGCTCGTAAAGGCGATCGAGCTGACGGCGTGCGAGTGCCAGTGAAGCGTCGTCGTCGGCGTCGTCCGGATGCCAACCCCGGCGGACGCCTTTTGAGCGGGACCGCTCGTCATCGTTGTCGACGCCTCCTTGTCCGAGCCGGCGCCGTCGTCGGCGAGAAGCGAAGCCTGCTCGCCAAAGTCGGCGGCCGACGGTCGGCCGCTCGCGAGCTCGCCGAGGCAGAACCAGAGCCGGACGACGCCCTTTGCGTCGCCCGAGACGAACCAGTCCTCGAAGGGATGCATCGCTCCGCACGTCAGGACGTCGGGTGAGACAAACTTGGTGAACCCCTCGGCCATCCGCTCAGGTTGAGTCGGGAGGACGTAGGCCTTTTGGCCGGCGAGGGCGACGAGGAAGGAGCCCGAGGGCGAGAGCATCAGCGCCGTGCTGTGTCGGATACGAGCAATTCGGAGGTGCGGCCGCGGGGCAGCAGCCCCGGTAGCAGCGGCAGCGGCGGTCGAAGACGAGGCAGATGACGACGTCGAGACATAAAGCTCGTAGATGGTCGACTGAGGACCCTGGTGACCCTTGATGTCTAGCGGTTGCAAGAAGGCGAAAGATCGGAGGCTTGTCAGCGCTTGCCCAATCATCTTCAATGTGAATGATTGTGACAGGAGAAAGGACCCACTCTCTTTGCCCTCCTTGCGACGTTTGCGCTTGTCCTTGCCCTCGCCGCGGACGCTCGCCCACCAGCGGCCCTTGGCGTCCCCAGTCTGGCCGACGACGAGCTGCTCGACGGGGCCCGGGCAGACGATCGTCCGGAGACAGCTACCGTCGAGGTAGTCCCACACCTTGACGGTCCCGTCGAGCGAGGCCGTCAGAAGCTGAAGCGCGTTGAGAGGGTTAAGCAGGCAGACGGTGATCGGGCCCGTGTGGTGGTTGGCGAGCCGGGGCGAGGTGATGGTCGAGAGCGGGCTCAGGTCGGCGGCCGAATGAAGCCGAAGCTGGGTCGGATGGGGGAGAATAAAATGGCTGTGGAGAGCATCATAGGAGGAGAAGGCCAAGCAACGGTCAGCGATCAAGCGAAAAGAAGTGCAGGAGCGCGCGATCGCGCAAAGGTGAGGAGGGAGACGGACGCAGCATTGGGGGTGAAGACGGGCGCCTGCTTGGGCACGGCGCTACCGGCGACGACCTCAAACTCCCACCCGGGCGCAGGCGGAGCGCTCAGGACATCGATGGCAGCAGCAGCGCCAGCAGCAAGCTTGCCGTTAGGCGTCGTCGTTGCATGAGCCGCCGAGGGAGGAAGTGCGGCCGAGGACGATGAGGGTGTTCTCGGATCGCGGCGAGCCTTCTTGCCTGCTCCCTTGGAAGAAGGGGTAGATGCGGCTCGTGCAGGCGAGGGCTTAGCCTTGCTGCTGCTCGAGGCTCTGGGCGAAGAGCTCGGAGGAACGAGGACCATCTTCGGGGGAGAGTGGGTGCGAGAGAAGCGAGGGCCTTTGAAGGTCCGAACGAAATTCCTGCGCGCGCGCGCGCGTTCGAGAGAGAGCGGTGCCGAGCTGGGCGGCAGGTCCGATGCACGACGACGGGGTTCGCGGCCGCGCGCGCGCAGCCACAAGCCTCTCGAGTTGCCTGTCAGATGCCTCTCCTCTTCCTCTCTCTCCCTCTATTTTCCGTGCAAGATGCTTGTTGACGGCGAGTCTCGGCCCTCAGTTGACAAGATCGAGCTCGTCGCAAGCCTTCCAGGTACGTGCTGTAGGATGTGAAGTTGCCCTTCATGCCACTGACTCTTCACCGCAGGCCACTCGGACCGGGCCTGGCAGGTGACGTGGTCGCCTCGTTCGCGGCTGCTGGCCTCTTGCTCGACCGATAAGACGGTCCGGCTCTGGTCCTTTACCGGCTCTGGTGCCGCAGCTTCGTTCAGCTCCCAGGGCAGCATCTCGACCGGCCACGCCCGGACCGTCCGCTCGCTCGCCTTCTCCCCCTCGGGCCAGTCGCTCGCCCTCGCCTCGTTCGACAGCACCGTCTCCATCTGGGAGCGCTCGCCGGCCTCGGACGCTGACGATGACGGCGACGGCGAATGGGAGTGCGTCTCGACGCTCGAGGGTCACGATTCGGAATGCAAGGCGGTCGCCTGGAGCGCGAGCGGTAGCCTGCTCGCGAGCTGCTCGAGGGACAAGAGCGTCTGGGTCTGGGAGGGTGCGTCGAACCCGCTACCATCTGCTTCAATTGCGGGGACTGCATCTCTATCGCCAGTCCCTTAGCAAGCTGGTCTGACGATCTCACCTCCTTGCTCGCACCTCTCCCTTCGTCCGAGCGACCCCGCAGTCCAGCCTGAGGCCGACTTTGAATGCCTGGCCGTCATGCTGACCCACAGCCAGGACGTCAAGACGGTCCTCTTCCACCCGACTGACGACAACCTGCTCGCCTCGGCCTCGTACGACGACACGATCCGGCTCGCGAGCGACAACCCCGTCGCCGACTGGGAAAGCTTCCAGACGCTCGAGGGTCACGGAGGCACCGTTTGGGACTTGGCCTTCGAGCCGAAGGAGGGGCGATGGCTCGCGAGCGCCGGCGATGAGGGCGAGATCCGTTTCTGGGAGAGGAGGTGCGTGGTTACTCTGAACAACCCCTCTCTTTTCTTTTCCCCTATACGGATCACCCCTCCCCTTTTGCCTCAAGGCCTTCCCCCTCTTTCCCTCTGTCCTTGTGTCCTCTTGTCGCCAACCTTCATCAGTCTTCTGCCATGTCTAAATCCACCCGCGGTGGATTCGGTCTCCCCTGACACTTCTATCTCTGCTCCGTCCCTTTCACCAGAGGGGAGGAGACCGAGTCACCGTGGCGGTCGGCGACCGTATTCCGGCACGTCCACAGCCGGACTATCTACTCTCTCTCGTGGATCGGCAATTCCGCCTCGACATCCACCTCCGCTTCTGAAGCCGTAGGGACACCAGCCGACGGCGTGGATTCGGCGCGAGACGTAGAAGGCGTCACAACAACAGGGAGGAGGAGGTCGCTCGGCCGACTGGCCAGTGGAGGCGGCGACGGCTTTATCCGCGTCTTCGAGGTCGTACGTCGATCTTCTTCTCCCCCTTACACGATCATTTTCCCCTTCCTTCTGCTCGATTCTTAGTGGATCTTGACAAACTCGCTGTTCTGGCGCCGCCCGACCCGCCACTCTTTCTCCGCTGACTCGACCCACTCTCTCCTCTACCCTTCCTTGCGTGCCTCCTCCCCTCTCATCCAATGCGAACGGTCGGATTGACCAGTGGCTCGTCGACTCGTCAAGTGCCGACGCCTCGCCACCAACGATCGACCTCGTCCAGACGCACGAACTCGAGGAGGCCCACGGGGTCGCCGAGGTCAACTCGGTCGCTTTCGCTCCGATACTCCCATCGGCGGCGGGCGGGGGCGGAGAGGAGGAGGTGCAGGGAGGAGGCAAAGCATTACTGGCGAGTGCGGGGGACGACGGCGTCATCAAGGTTTGGGCCGTCTGAGAGAAGGAAAATGCGTCCTCTCTTATTACACCCGGAACTCTTGCTCTAGAGAACATGTTTGGCCGACTGGTGCCTGAGGGCCCTGTTCACGGTCTTCTGACTGCCGTCGTGAGACATGGGTCGTGACAGTGGAGGAGTTCAAGAAAACAAGGAGAGGCAGGCTCATCACTCACGCACACTCGTCTGGGAGATGCATCGCCCACCCAGGCTTCCCTGGCTGTGTTCTAAGCACTTTCAAAGCGTCCAGCGTCTCGGCAGGCAAGCTGTCGCAAGGGTGGGAGAAAAGCATGCATGTCGGAAGTATCGTTAGGTGTCGTGTGGTCTCTTGCTGTGAGTGTCCCCCCTCTCCTCTACTGGAATCACTCTCCCCTTTCTCCTTGCTTAACGCAGGTCGGGCCTGAAAAAGGATCCCCCCATCAGGCCCGGCGGAAGCGAGCCCATCGAGCCCGGCCCACCGCCAAGGCGACCGAGCCCACCCTCGGAGGGCGGCCCGCCGTTGGCTGACTTGGCGAGAACCGTTGCGCGCAGGCTCGCGAGCTGGCTCGACCAGCTCCCAAGCTGGGCGTAGCGCGCCTTCTCGACGGCGTGCCTTGAGATTGTAAAGTGTGCGTTCGGCGCATGAGTAAGCGGACGACAGGCAAGCACGATCCAGAGAGACGCACCCCCGATCGAGCTCAAGTCGGCCGCCGACCTGGTCAATCTTGCCCTTGACCTTGCCGTCGAGGATAAGGCCGACGAGCAGATCCTCCACCTCCTCCGTCGGCACATTCAGTTGCTGAAACGAGCAGCGGGAAGTGTCCCTGATCAGTCATCGAGGCCGCGGACGAAAGAGTTCGGGCGCCCGCATACCTTGCCGAGCCACTTGAGCTCCATTCGCGTGTAGGGCTTGATGAGGTCGATAAGGTACTGGGTCCGAAGTGAGCGCAGGACGTCGTCGATGTAGCCCTTGATGAATGGGTCGTCAAGGATCGTCGCCTTGTTCTCTGCAAACGAAAAGGTGGCGGGAAGGAAAACACCGAGGTTAGCTTTTCAGCTGAGCCGGACGAGTAGGGCAACGGAGACAGGCGCACCGCGGAGGATCTTCTGAGCATCGTGAATATCACGCCGCTGGTAAGCGCCTACGAGGTTGGTCATCGCAACGATCTCAGGGGAGTTCTTATATCTGTCGGCCGCACCGCCAGACAGAAGACAAGCGAAGGTTTGGAGGAATCTGAAAGTCAGCATTATGGGGCGAGGGAGCAGATGGGCTTCACGCGCCACCAGGCGACAAAGAAGGACATAGTCCTCAGACAGACGGACGCACGGCTTGGTCTCTTGCGAGTCAAACGGATTGATATCGCTCCCCATGAGCATGTAGGCGAGGACGAGGTACTTGAGCACCTGGACCCGTTGCGGCGCGCCCGCCTCGTCAAACTGCTTGAAGGACTCGAAGAAGTCGGTCGAAGCCTGGGCCCAGTTGCCTATTAGACACCGGAGGGATATGCGACTGGTCAGCGCACCGAGAAACGGTGTTGATCTCCTCGGCCCGAGGAAGAGAGAGGAGGAAGAGAGAGAGGAAGAGGAAAGGTGGGAGAGGATGATGGCGTGCGGAGACGTACGCTCGCCCATCCACATTTTGCCGCCGCATTCGCGGATGACGCCCATGATGCGTGGGTGAGGTATCGCCGACTTGACCTCGAGGCAAGCCCGATACAATTCCTTGAGCCGGCGGACGTCGCCCAGGGCCGAGGCCATTTGAATCTCCACCGCGTAAACCTCAAGGACTGTCAAGGTAGGGGGGCGACGGGTTTGGATAAGGGCGGACAATTCAGCAACGTGGCCGCTCACAGACAAAAGGGTACATCGGGGTGACATTGAATAAAGAGCAAGGAAAGGACTCCGAGGACGTACGAATAGTGCCCTTGCTCTGGTCCTCACTCGACGTGCCCGATCCGCCGCCGGTCGGCCGACAGAACGCCCGGAGCTCGGCCAGGACCGGCCGGAGCCTCGCCCACTCCCGCCGATCGAGCCAGAGCTTAGCCAGCTTCAGGTTAGCCTTGACGCTCAGGCGCTTTGAGCGGTGAGCCAAGCACAGTATCGGAGGGGAGGGATCAGAGGCTGACGAACGAGGCAGCAATCGATTTGAAAGGGCAACGATGAACGCACCTCGTTTCGGCTCTCCTCGAGACTCTGCTTCGTCACCTCGTAGAAGCGCTCGAGCGTGCCGGTCGTCGTCTCGACTCCATAGCCCTTGCCCTCGCCGCCGACATAATCGAGGATGTTATTGATCGACTTTTCGGCGTCTGCGTGGAGCGAAAGGGGCGTGTGAACGGAGTCGAACGTAAGGGCGGGTTGCAGAATGGAGAAACAGGTCGTTGTCAGCGATGTCAATCGGCCTGTGTCAAGGAGCACATGTGAGGGCGGAGGACGGACAATTTCGCGTAACGGCGCTTTTGGTGTAGCCAAGCAGTTCCTCATACGACTTGAGGGCGTCCTCGGGCCGGCCGAGCGTGCAGAAGAGCAGCTTGGTAGTCTGCTTCAGTGCCTTGAAACCCCTGCTCGACAAACGGTCGTCGCCGAGACAGTTAGACGAAGGGATTGATCAGGGCAGGGAGGGAGTCAAAGTGGTCAGTTTCACCCGATCCCTTCTGCCGCTCACTGCACGGCAGTACTCGACCGAAGCCAACTCTCGTCGATTCGCGGCGCTCCTCTTCCCGACTCTTACCCCTAGCAGTACAAAGCGAGAAGTTTTTTCAAGAAGGAAGCCACCTAAATAGATGGAACGCACCAGTCGCCCTTCTCCTCTTCAGCGTCGACGATCGCTCGGAAGGCCGACAGTGCCTCCTCGGGCTCATCCTCGACGAGGCCTATGTGTCACAACATCACATGAGGGGTCAACATGTAAGAGTGACGGCGTCAGCAACTCATAGGGACGCCAGGAAGGGGAGCAAGAAGAATGAACGCACCCTTTGCCCGATAGTACATGTTCTCCGCGTCGGCGTCGGCCTCAGCCTCGCTACCCTCCTGATCGTCGTCGTCGTCGTCATAGTCGAGCTCGTAGTCCTGCACAGAGGCATGGGAGCGAAGGATAAAGTCATCAGAGGGAAGGGACCATCCATTATCAGCGCCCGGGTGGTTCCAAAGAACCTGTGAGCGCCGGTTGGCAACAAGACAATCGAACGCACCTCGTCGCCATCCTAGAGTGTCAGTGTTCCGTCGTTTTGCCGGCCGGAGCAGACGCAGGCAGAAGATAGATTCAGCGAAGTTCGCGCGAGGATTAATCAGTCTCCTCCGGACGTCTACCCTGTCGATCGTCCGAAGCGGATCCTCACTCGGCAAGCGAGGGGATAGGCGCTGAGTCGCGCAACCCTCCCCAGTGCCCTCTAGGGGCCGATCGAGCAGCGTAGAGACAGGGAGACGATCGTAGGGAGGGCACGTACGTCCATCATAAAGTCCTCATCGTCCGACTGCCGGCCGGCCGAAGAGGTGAGGGAGGTGTGATCGAGCGAAGGGGTTTGAAATAGGGGAACAGCGAGAGCGAGGCGTGCGTCGCAGGGTCGTCAGCTCGGCTGATCATGCAGGAGCTCGAGCGCGTGAGAGGCCTGAGCGAGGCCACCCCCAGCGCTCAGGGCTCAAGACATTGGAGGTAGAATATGAGCGCACCATCTTTTATTAGCCGTGTCTGGGACTCGATCCGCTGGAGGGCGAGCGGGCTCTTGAGGTTGCGAAGGGGATTGAGCCGGCGGGCGGAGCTGCGAGAGGAGCGAGCGGTCGAGTCCATCGTTCGAGTAAGCGTCTGTCCCTCCCCGCAAGCGTCCTCTGGGTTGAATCGACCCGGACCAGGCTTAGAGACTAACCTATTTTGTCACGTCCGTACTATGCTCGAGTTGGTCGTTCAGGTCTGCTGGAGGGAGATGAACGAGATGGTCGAGCTCGAGTCTACCTGGGTGGCGACCGGACGCGCAGTTCGCGGTCCCCGTTCGTCAACCTGCATTGGACCTCCCTTCCGCATCCGCCGCGACGCACGCCTGCCTTATCCCTCCTCCTGCCTCCGTCGTCGCTCCCTCCCGCACACCCCCGCGCGGAATGTCGACCCCCGACGACTACAAGCAGGTCGCCGGCGGCTCGCTCAAGCTCAAGGGCGGGCTATCGCTGAAGAAGTGCGTCCCCGTCGGGTCATCTTTGCGCCAGTGATAGACGGGAAGATCGCGCCGACCCGCGGTGAGCTAGGCTGACGGTTCCTGGGGCATCTCTCCTCTCGATCCCTCTCGCATTTGGCACGCACAGAAAGAAGAAGTCCAAGTCATCATCGAAGCCGAAGGAGGAGGCGACTGGCACAGGCGGCGCCAGTGGAAGCGGCGGTAGCGGCAGTGGAGGCGGAAGGCGTAAAACCGAGGCTGAGAAGCGGTTCGAGGAGATCCAGCGCGAAAGGGTACGTGAGCTTCTCCATAGCGGCACTCTCGCACCTTCGCCCAACAGCTACAAGAGGCTGGAGTATATGCGCTGATGCTGCCTCCTATGCAACGCCTCTTGCTCTTGCTGGACCGCACGACAGCTCGCCGAGCGGATCGCAAAGACGGCTGGTCAGACACACAAGGACCGTGTGGCCGAGTTCAACGAGAAGCTCGAGGGCCTATCCGAGTGAGTCCCCCATGCCCACCCTTCCTCTCTGCCGTCTCAAGCATCGCGCGTCTCTTTTGCGACCGTCACTACTGTAAGGAACTGACCTCGGCGACTTGACGCTCTCCCTCACAAAAAGGCACCACGACATCCCCCGTGTCGGGCCGGGCTAATGACCCCCTACCCACAACGCCTCTCCCGTCGTTCACCCTTGCCGCCCTCCGGGCTTCTCTGTATCACACACTCTCCTCATACATGCCCAGTCATGCGCTCAAGGACCGGTCTTGAAATTCTTGGGAGCGAATCGGACGACGGAGGGGGGCCTCAGGCGAACGGACAACGTAGCACTGAAAGGTGTGCGAAGTCTCCTAGAGGGTGTCCTTGCAATCTTACGCACTCGCGTCTGTGCCAACGACGAGACCGATTCAGGGGCTGGCAATGGGTCTGAGATGGCAGCAGAGCCTTGTAGGCGGGGCCATGCGTCACCAGCAGGCCTGGCTGCCTGAAGCCAGCTGTCCGTCGGATATTGCGACAAAGAGAGAACTTAGGGCAAGGGGGTTACCCTCAGCGCTCGTCACGTCAGTTTGTGGCTCAAAGTATCAGAGCTGGCAGGACTTGAGGCTGCAGCACTAGGCGAGGCGGTGCAGAGCGCAGCCTGCCCTTATGTCCCCAATATCTCAGATTACTCAATGCTTAAAGGTATATATGCCTTGCAACGCCGCTGACCAACACCAATCAGCTTCTGATTCGAGGACCCTTTAGCTCAGTGGTAGAGCGTGAGATTGCAACGACTTCCTTCACAGGAGTTACACACCTCTCAAGGCCACGTGTTCAAATCACGTAGGGGTCTCATTCTTTTGCAGTCCTCTTCCTTTTTGCCTCATTTCTCTAGTGGGTTCACCGTCTTCCTTGGACTCTCTGAGTGTCATACTCATCCTATCTCGTTGCGCACCAGTCCCGGCTCTCGGCAAGGCGCACTCGTCAAGTAGACGCAACGCTCTTGAACCGACAAGCAGCCTGCTTGACGTCCCGGAGCTGCGCGCCGTCGTCACCTTCCTCCGACGCGCTTGGCTGTGTCCCTCCACTGCCGGTGGTGACCGGCCCGCGCCCGGCCTCCTCGCCTGTCGGCTCGCCTCCTGTCAAGCCGCCAACGACGACCACCATCCTGCCAGGCGCAGGCCATCCCTCTCGACCAGCCCGAGCCCCTTTTGTCATCCCTTTTGGTCCTAGCTAGGCCTTCCTTCCGATCCCATCGCCAGCTGCAGCTCAATTCGGCTCCCGTGGTCCCGCCGTCGCTGCCCCTCGCCGCCGCAGCCCCCGCTCCCTCCGACCTCCTCCGCTTGTGCTTCCATCCCGCCGCCTCCGGTTAGCTAGCCTTGACATCCTGGCAAGCTTCATTTCGCCAACAGCACTACTCGCTTGCGCCGACCTATCCCGCCATGGCCCCAGCCACGCCAGGGACCGTCATCTGCCTTGCGGCGACTGTCTGCCTCGCACTCGCCTCCTTCTCGACGCCGCTCATCAAGCAGTTCTACTTCCTTCGGGCCAATATCAACACGAGCAGCTTTGCGGGGCGAATTGACCTCGGCACGCTTGGTACGTCGATGTCTTGATTGCTCTGGTTGGCTTACGGGGAAGACATAGGGCTAACCTTGGTGGCTCTTGCATCGCAGGCTACTGCACGACCGTCGGCAGCACACAGACATGCTCGTCGCCCTCTGTCGGCTATGATCTCGGTACGTTACCGTCACTAACTGTCGCTTCTCAGCTCGCGGTCTGCATCATTTGCACCTCTTGACTCCCTCTCTGACCGCTGCTGGCAGACCTCGACACCCTCCTCAACATCACCGTTGTCGACCTGCCCCAGGTGGTCGGCAAGTGGCTGACGTATGTACTCGTGCTGCACATCGTTGGTGCGTCATTACCCGCTGCTCTGTCTTGTTGGTCGAGCTTGCGCTGACTTTAACATCGAGTGTCGTGTCGCGAAAGCTCTCGGTCTGGCCGCTGTAAGGTCTTGCCTGCCGATGAGCTTTAGTGTACTGCGGCTGACCCGCCTTCCGCTGTCTTGCGACCGCAGCTCGCGACCGTGCTCGGTGCCATTGCACACTGTCAGGAGTTTGCTATGACGTGCATGTCGACATTCTCGGCCAGTCTCGCTTCGTCCGTCGGTGCGTCTGTCTCCATCCGCTCGACCTGTACCTTACCCCGGATCGCTGATGCTAGATCTGGCGGTCGTGGCTCTCGTTTAGCTCTCATCGCCTTCGTGAGTCTCTCGACATTTGACTCAAGGTATGTCTCTCTGCCTCTATTGAACCGGACCTTCTGTACCGCCTGCCAGATCTTCGACATCGTTCTCTTCCTGCTCGCTCGGACGCGCATCCGTGGCATCGGTGGGTCGTCATCCCTAGGCCCAGCAGTCTGGCTCACACTGGCCGGTTTCGTCTTGCTTGTGTTCTCGGGCTGCGCCTTTGGCTGTGGTCGGCGATGCATCTCGTCCCGTGGGCCACGCAACCCAGACGGCGGCGCGCGCGGCAAGCGCATGACCGCTGACGATCGTTACGCCGAGGAGGCTCGCCTCGAGGCGATGCGGAGCGAAGAAGCCCGGCGGCTCGCTGCCAATGCCAACGGGAACTCTCTTCCCGGCTTTCAGCCATACTCGGCCGAGTCGCAGCCGCTCAACACGACGCGTGACCAGTGGCTCGACGAGGACGACGGAGCGGCCGACCCGTCGCTCGCCCACTCGCAGGCGTACAGGGATCAGCCCGAGCCGTCGGTCGTCGGGGGCTATCCGCGCTCGGCCCTCAGCCACAGCGACAGTTATGCGCAGGGCGGCTATCGGGCCGGCATCGGCGCTGGCGGCAGTGGGCTTGACGCGTATGGGCAGCCGATGGTCGCGCCTGGCCTTTACCGGCAGCCGAGCGAGTCGTATTACGCGAGCGGCCAGCAAAGCCCCGGCGGGTATCCTGCCCTCGCAGCCGACGCTGGCTGTGGGTCTCTTCCCTGATGCCTACCTCCCCCATAGTTGACCGACTCAGCTGACCAATCGGTTCCATCTCCTTTTCTTCGCTCGCAGACTATCAAAACGACGCCTATACGAATCCCTATGACCCGGCTCCGCACTCGCAGACCTCAGGTTACGCGCCGCAAATCGACTATCATAACTCAAACAATGCTGCCTACGGAGGTGCAATCGCGACCTACGGCCAGGTGACGCCTCAACCGTCATTGTCGCCCGTTGGCGGCGACCCGCGTCGAGCGATGCAAGCCGGCTTCGTCTCTCCTCCGCAGGTGATCGCTGCCGCCCAGGACCCGTACGATGGCTACCTGCCGCAGCCCTCGCAGACACCGGCGCCTCCAGCGACGCACCCGAGCGTCTACCAGCCGGCGCCAGTCCGGCTTCAGAATACGTCGGGCGCGACCGACCACTACGACGCTCAGGAGCAGTCCGCCCAGCAGGCAGTGGCCTCGGGGTCGGCGCCGGCGGCAGCAGCGCATCCGCCGAGCTACGAACTCACCGCGATGGAGGGCGGTGGGCCTTCTGGCGTCTCGACCCAGCAAAGCGGCTACGCCCGTGAGAAGATGGGCTATCAGCGACAGTAGGAGCGGGTCACCTGCCCGCTGCGGACGCACCCTCCACGCTGCCATCAGCTTAAGCTGTACACTGCCTCTCCCACTGTCCCTTGTATCTATTTGTTATTATATACACGAATCTTCCGGATTGAAGCTTGAGAGTCAGCCACAAGTGCCTTCGGCCGAGTCGTGACACTTCTAGCGGAGCTGCCAGTAATCGGTAGCACGCATCTAGGCCCGCCCGACCGCCGCCTCGCCGTCGTGGCCTCTGTTGGCGCACTCCATTCTTCAGCTCGCACGACATGCCGACATCAACGCCTAACTCGCCGGTCCAGCTCCAGTCGCAGGCTCAGGCCGGCCCGTCGACGGTCCTGGACCCGTCAACGATTGCCGTGGCGAGCAGCTCGTCCACTGCCGAGGCAGGACATGCCGCTGCCCCTTCCTCCTCAGCTGCCCCGCCCGCAGCTGTGCCAACTCCCGCGAGCAAGGAGCCTCACCTGATGCGTATCGCGACGCAAGGCAAGATTCGGAACTACCGTGAATTTGCCCTCCGCTTCCTGCAGGTGCGACCTGATCCGAATTCTTACCTCGTGTCCTGCCACGGGGTTTCGAAGCTGACCGGAGCCGAGGCGTCCCCGCAGGAGCATCCCTCTCGCCCTCTCGTCTTGCACACTCTGCCGCCTCTACAATCAGCCTTGGCTCCAGTCCCCGCTCGGTCAGCTTCGACTGACGGGGTCAAAACCAAGAAGCCGAAGGCGCCGGCAACGGCGACCATACCCATGCTGGTGTCAACAGTCGAGAACGTCAAGCGGGCTTACCTCGAGCTCTACAGCGCGAGTCTCGTCAAGGGCAAGGGGCGCGAGCTCGAGCACTCGCGGCCGTTGCCAGGTCTTTGGCAGTATAACGAGACAGGCTGTCTTGAAGACCTCGAGGAATACCGATCGCGCGGCAGTGAGGCAACGCGCGACCCGGTCAGCGAGGCGAATCGTGCGTTTGAGCGGCTCAAGAGTGCGCTCGAGTCAAAGGCTGGGTTCGTCGCTTTCGCTACTGCTCAAAGCTGTTTGTCTGAAGCGCGCACCTGACGCGCTGACTTCTATGCTCGGTTCAGGCCAAAGATGGCGCACACACCGTACATGCGGATCACGCTATCGACCCGGCCGCTGTCCGCGCTCGCCGGCCAGAAGCACGTTACGTCCCAGCCCATCCCCCTTCCCAAACCACCCAAACGGACAAAGGCTAAGGCCCGAGCGCATCGACGAGCCCTCCGGGAAGAGAGTCGCAATCAGGCAGAGGCGGCAGTGACGGGCAACGCACCACCACTCGCAGCACCCGACGCAAGTGCCGATGCGCCGGGCAATGTCGCGGGTGGCCCGCTGACTGCGCTTGCCGGCAAGATTGCAGATGCGGCGAGGGCTGGCAAGGAGAAGCGTCGGCCCGTCGACGCGCTTGAGAAGGCCGGCTCGACTAAGAAGAAACGGATCGAGACCTGAGGAAGGACCTATCGCATAGCCATCTTATTCCCGATTTACGGCCGTGTGGCGGAAGCAGTCTCGGCCGCCCTCTTGAGAGCATCGAACTCGACGGTTCCCGTTGCCTCACAAAGGCTGTAGAAGGCTGAGTTTGGGTCTTGCAGAAGCGTCCACGGCGTATCATGCTCCAGGAGTCGCCCGTGGCTCAGGACGATAACCTTATCGTAGTCTATGCGGTAAGGAGGGGTGCAAGTATCTGCGTCAGCAGACTGGCCACGGAAGACGGTCACAATCGTGCTCTCGCGCGCGTACCGATGATGGTCTGCAAGCGATGGGCGATTGTAACCAATGTCGAACCCGAGAACTCTTCGCGAAGCGTCTGCTGGACGAGCTCGTCGGTGTGATTGTCGATGGAAGCCGTCGCCTCATCGAGCAGGAGGATCTTGCTCTTCTTGAGAAGGGCCCGCGCAAAGCAGATGAGTTGCTTCTCGCCCTGCAATTTGTCAGACGCGACTAGTCAGGACCTGAGCAGCGTAGAAAGAGACAACGGAGGAACGGAGGAGAACGCACCTGGCTGAAGTTGTCGCCGCTTTCGCTGACCTTGCTCTCAAGGTCGCGGAATACGTTGATATTGGCCTCCTCAGGCAGCGTAGATGTCGACGTCATGGCTTCGTCTCGGGGAAGCAAGTGCACCCGGCGGAGGGCCTCAAAGATCTCAGCGTCCGAACCCTCGTACTCATTGAAGACATCAAGCGTAGACCGGAGGGTGCCCGACAAGATTGTTGGGTCCTGAGGGATAATAGTCAGGGCCTTTTGACGGAGATCAGTCAAACCAACCTTGGCAATGTCTGACGAGGGGTACGCGGAGGATTGATCAGAACCATGGCAATCGCGTTCAGAAGGGGGTGCAGCGCTCACCGATGCCGTCGACCAAAATTCTTCCGGAGTGAGCCTCGACCAAGCGCAAAAGCGCAAGAGCTAGCGTCGACTGAGATAAGGCAAGTAATTTACGTCAGAATAGATTATTCGGCGCGAAATGACAGAAGAGACACTGACTTTACCGCTACCGGTTGAGCCTACGATAGCCACACGTGTACCTGCCTCGATGCTGAATGACACTTTGTGCAGGACCGTCGGAAGCTCTGGACTGTACTTGATCTCAAGGTCTTCGACATCGATGCGACCGACTGTCGGCCAGCTCGCTGGGGGACGAGGCTCAACAAACTCTGCAGCCTCGAGCGGTAGCTCCGAGTAGGCTTTTACGCGTTCGACGGCGACCATAGACTGGACGGTCGAAGTCCAGCGTCGAATGACGAATTGAAGATTGTATGTGACGGTGTTGGCGAAGGCTATTTAAGAACAGCGCCCGTCAGTAGAGCACGCAGGCAAGGATGAATAGGCGTGTAGGACCGACCCAACGCAAAGCCAGCGGTGGCCGCAGAGGCTCCCGAGACAATCAGAGCGCAGGCCACGGCACCCAGCACGGCGGACGAGAGGAGGTTCAGTCTCGCAGACAGCCAGCGATTGACCGTAAACTGAGATTAACAGAACCTGAGTGAGTTGGATACCAGAACATGCATGGAATGATGGCAGGACGGACCATCCAGTACGACGTGACGACGTTGGTGTCGATGGCTTTCATCATCGTCGAAAGCGTCTTGCTAGCAGCGCCGAATGCGCGAATGACTGCAATGCCGCCGAGTGTCTCTCCATAGAGGTTATAGAGAGGCGATCGGGTGGTACTGTCGAGCCGGCGCATGTCTGGCACGTCAAATCAAATCAGTTTCGGCGCTCGACCCGAGAGACTGGGAGTTATCTCGACGTACCCCTCGATGCCTGACCGTAAACTGAGGCCGTTTTCCAGTAGAAGAAGCCAAGTAGCGCCACGGCGACGATGAAGGGCAGACCACTGCAAAAGGATATTCCGGCAGATTAGACCCCGCATCGATGTCGAATGGACAGCGGGTCGAACGACTCACCCAACGACACAGAGCGTCGCGAACGTTGAGATGATGCTTAGGCCGTAAACGATGGTCTTAAGGATGTTGTCCGGCAGCGACGAGTCGAGGCCCTATATCTTGGAGGCAGATGATCAGTGCCGTGATTGTGTAGCTGACCAAAAGCCCCTCGGACCCGCACCTCCATGTCTTTGCCGAAGCGATTGAGAAGGCGACCACGCGACTCGGTCTGGTGAAAGCGAACAGTGGCACGAAGCACTGTCTCCAGCATTCCTGGAAGTATAACAACACTTGATGAGCGAAGAGACCAAGAGACGCTCCACAGGTCAAACGCACTGTTGTGAATCGAGCCTGACGCCCGAAGGGCGCCTCTGTACATGATAAAGCAGGTGATCGACTCGAGGCAGACGCCGATGAGCGTGATCTGAAGTCCGGAAAAGATGTTTGTCTCAGTGAGCGTTTCAAGTTGGGATTCACGACAGCACGAACAACGAGGTAGATGCCGATGCCCTGAAGGGCTGTAAGCGGCACGCCCTTCGAAACGTAGCTGTTACTCCAATAGCGTAGCCAGCCGTTTTCGAGCAAGGGCGTGAACATCGACAGCACGAGCGCGAGGCCCAAGCAGAGCCAGAAAGCCCAGCCTCCGCAACTGTTTGAGGATCTCGGGACAGTCAGCTCCATCGCAGACTCGATAGGCAGTTGTCGACGCACGCTCGAAGGTACATGACCCACACAGCGCGGCTGACGCGGCCGGTCGCGCGCTTCTCATCCTCAATGAATTTCCGGGGTGCGGCCTTCTTTTCGGAAGGGGGCTCGTTTACATCTGCGGGCATGTCGTGCTCCGGGTCGAGCTCGGCAAAATTTTCAGTCAAATCGTCCTCGGCCTCATCCATCTCTGCCGGATCGGTCTGAGACGCCGGCTCGTCGAACCCGCTGCCGATGAACTCGCTCGCCGGTCCGCTGTAAGCGACCGTGCCATTATCGAGGCTAACGACGTATGCGGCGCCCGATGCGCAGAGCTTGACATGGTGAGAGACAAGGATCACGGTCCGACCTTTCATGAGGGGGCCGCGGAGACAGCAATTGAAGATGTGCTTGGCGGTGTGGGCGTCCACCGCCGCGAGGACTTCGTCAAGTAAGATGATCGAGGCCCTCGAGTAGACGGCGCGCTATCACATCACCATCCGGTCGTCAGTAATTGGTTCAAATGCAGCGAAGATGAGCCACTGACCGCCAGGCTGACGCGGGCCTTTTGTCCGCCCGAGAGATTCAAACCGCTCTCGCCGACCTCGGTCTCGTCCTGCGAGCGATTAATGGATCAGCGAGCAATCTGAGGCACCGCTTGATGGAGTGACTCACGCCGTCTTCGAGCACTCGCAGATCGCTTGTCAAGGAGCACGCATCAAGGACCTGCTGGTATCGCTTGCCGTGGAATGGCAGGCCAAAAAGGATATTTTCCTTGCTGGTTAAGATCACAAGCAGACATCAGCACCGAGCTCACAGACGGTAGGACCAGCGGACTAACATGGAGGCGTTGCGCTGGGGTAACAAATGAGCGGGTGATCAGCTATGGTGTCACCCGACATTTGATTAAGAAAGCGCACCAGCCAAGCCGTCTGAGGGACGTAGGCCGAGACGGACTTGACGAGCCAGTCACTCTCAGTCGCATTGACGTCAAAGATTGACATCGCGTCGAGCTTTGAGCGCGGGCAGACGAGTTGCCCGGTCAGAACGTCAGCCTCGCCGAGCAGGCCGAGAAGAAGTAAGGTCTTGCCAGAACCTGTCACAAGAAATCGGTCAGATTGGCGGCCAGCATGTGACTCTCGAGACCACGAGTCACGCACCGAGGCGACCGCAGATGAGCGACAGCTCGCCCTCAGGGAAGTCAAGACTGATGTCAAGAAGGCTGAAGGCCGTTTTAGGTGTCGTGGTTGCCGAGGTGGCAGCTGTCTCCCCTGTGACCTTGTCCTTTGGCCAGGAGAGGGTGGCCGAGTTCAAAAAGATCTGATACGGGCAGAGTGGTAAGTCCAGGGTTGAATGCTTTACCATCAGATGTGTTAACTTGCCTTGTCAGAACCCGACTCTGTCTCTGCAGGTCGGTCAACCTCTGCCGTCGCGAGATACTGAAGAAGGAAGCAATGAGTTCTCAGTGGCAGAGCATTGAACGAGACATGAGAAGGCAGAGCAGTCTCACCTTCTCAATGCGTCGCAAAGACACGAAGCCCTGGAGGACGCTTATGAATGTCTCGGGCAAGGCGTTCAAGGAGAATCGAAGCTCGCTGAAGATGGCGACGGCGGCTGCAGAGCGGCGCAGACCAATTGATCAGTTGCAGTACATTGAGCTTACACTACAAGCGAGGACGCACTAAAGGCGACGGAAGGAGGGAGAGGCATGCCTCTCCGCCAGACGTAGTCGATGAACTGCGCGAGCGACATGAGTGAGTTAGGAGCCTTCCGCCAGCCCAGACACTGAAACTGGACGTACGGCGGCGACGATAACAATAGCGGGGCTCGCAGCCCAAATGGCGGTGAAGCCAACCTCTATGAGGTAATTCCCTGTGGCGGTGCAATGCAGTATGCAGAGATCAGCCCAGCCCAGCTCGGTCGCAAAGGGATAGCCGGAAGGCGAGACCGACGCTTCTGCCAGCGTAGCTCCTTCTCCCGGATCGCCTGGATGCGTTTTTCAAACGAGCGTTCCCAGGCCATGAATTTGATCATGTTGACCTAGGCGAGCGAGGGATACTTACGTCAGTAAGCTCTAGTCGAGAGATCGTCGTGCATAGATAGCGACGCACCCCTTGAAGAACCTCGTTCATCAAGGCCGTGCGCTCGTCGCGGGCCTCCATGAGCCGCTCTTGTGCTTCGACGACAAACTTGGACGCCATGTGATTGAGCGGAAGGACGACTGCGAGCCGTGCAACCGATTAGCGGAAGGCGCAACGTACACAGCGTCGTTGACAACTTACTGCAGGTCGCAAGCAGGCCAACTAGCGCAGAGATGCCCAAGAGCTGGTAAGAAAAGTAAAAGCCGACAACGATCTCGATAGGCGCGTCGATCTGAGCGAGTGCCGGACGTGGTCAGCCACTCAACAGCTGAGCAGGTTCGGCAAGAAGACACGTACGATGGTGAAGAAGTGCATGGCAAACTCCGAAATTCGATCGACGTCGACGGTCATGAGCGTCATGACCTGGCTCTTGCTCGTGACGTCCTCATCATCATCTGCATCGTGCGCCGAAGGCTCAACAGCCTTCTCGCCAACGTCGGCGGAGATTTTGCCTGACGACGAGCTGGCCAGATCCTTGCGGACGAGCGTCTTAGCAAAGAGCAAGGTGTTGAGCTGGACCTTGATGCGTAGTTCGAGCTGCGTCGTCGAGACCGACCAAAGGAGGCCGATCAGGATCAGATTGACCGCAGAGATGGCGAAGAGGCTAAAGGCGTAGACCCAGCCCCAGCGGGCATCCCTCCGCGTAGGGTCGTCCTCCAAGTATGAAACGAAGCGATTGATACAGAGTGCCGGCCCATAGTAGAGGACGGCCGTGATGCTCGCAAGAAGGGCTTCTGCGAGGGAGAAGTGAACGATGCCTTTGCGGTCAGCGCTCAAGTCTCAAAGATCACCCTGAGAATAGGCATAGGACAAACGGGTGACGAATAGGGCGAGGTTGGCACGGAACACTTTGTAGAGGACAGTCCAGCCCGAGCCACGTTTGCGGAGTCGACTCTTCTGCGTCTTGCCGTACTCGCGCCGGAAACGCTGAAAGAGGGGCATGGCCCGCATGCGGGCTGTGACGACGGGCAGGTCCTGGACATCGAGCGTCTCGGAAGTTCCGGCCAGCGTGACCACTGTCAGGAAGTATGTTGCATTTCAGCCACGACATACTCGACTGTGACCGAATCTCGCCTTAATCTTGCTGCGCACCTTTCGTCGCATAGCCAAAGGTGAGCTGGGAGAGGATGTTGCCGTCGGACTCGCCGCTGACGTTGGCTCGCCGGCCGAAGGTCTGCTCCGCAGCGAGCGCACTGGCAGCAACTTTTGAGGAGTAGAGCTTGGCAAGAGGGAAGTGCAGCGTCGGCCCGCGGGGTATGGTTACAGCTACCGTCGTCGCTAGCTGCGTGCGAGAAGGAGGGGGGGGGGGGGGGGGAGTGTCAACGAGAGCACAGGAGTATCCAAAGAGTGATGAGGTGCATACCGTCAGGCAACCGAGCTCGACGTAGCGGGAAACATGCATGAGCGTGTCGTCCGATGGACCAGCCTCGTCGGCGGCGTCCGCCGGAAGCAAGAGCTCGAGCATACGGCAAACGGTGACAACGCCGAGTAGGCTTGCTTGATGGAGCACTGTCCGCCAGTGGGTTGGCACGTCCCGGATTGGAAGCGATCTGAGCGCGAGGGCAACGAGCCATGCGTAAAGAGCGACGGCGACGGCGTTGGCGAGGAGTGACAGGTCCGCTCGCGAGTCCCGGGCCGAAACGACAGGCAGGAGGAAGAGTGCAAGCCGGACGCCAAGGGCGGCGAGCGACAGGCCGAGCAAAGGCAGTCGACCGAGCAGCTTAGTACGCCGCCAAAAGCTGTCTTCAGCGATCGGAATGCCGTCCTCATAAATCTCAGGGTCAACCTGGTCAAAGGGGTCGTGCTCGACCTCGATTTCAGGGTGCGAGGGAACGCCGTCGCCGGCAGGAGGTAGCGCGATGCGGCCCTGATCGGCATGTCGAAGTGCAAGGAGCAGGGCCGAGATTGCCAGAGTAATGAGGCTGACGAAGGGAGTCGCACGAAGGACAACCGCGTGGACACTGAGACGTGTCAGCACGCTCGTTGATGCTGAGTCGGTCATGGGAAGGGTTCGGCCGGGAGGGAGAGAGTCGGCGAGGATTGGAAGGTGTTGGGGACCAGGTCTTGAGCCGGGACAGTAGCTGTTACTTGAAGAGTTGCCTGCCGTCTCCTTCCTTGGCTGAGCTGAGCCGACGTGACTCGAGAAGGAAGGAGGGCTTGGAGCCGAGGCAGGGACTCGTCGTGCGTCAGGGGAACGAGGGAACCTGACGATCCAGCCCCACGCGAGGCGGACGGACACCGCGATCGGCCAAATCCGAACCTTTTCGCTTCGGAGCCGGCGTCGCGAACGATGACTGTCCAAATCACTCGCTTTCAAACGATTCACGCGTTCGACACTCTGAAGAAACAAGCATGTGATGCGGGTGGGGTGCAGGAGGTGCGGCAGACCGAGCAGGCGGACGGTCGCCCGACCTGCCTGGGACTGTCGCTGCCTTCCCCTTCGGTCATCGCCCAAGCGGCGGCAACGAGGGTCGGAACTGGGGATTGCAGAGAAAAAGCCAGGCGAGGGGTAGAGCGAGGTGGACGATGTTGGACGAAGAGAACGGTTGGAAGGAGGATTTGGTCGGAGAGGCCGTGCGCCGTCGCCCGCGTACGCGCAGACGAGCGCCAAAGGCCGAGGCGAGAGGCCATCTGCGTTTCTGGCTGGCGTAGTGGGAGTTGCCGCGGGGCTTTGCGTCTGGACCCTTGCTTGGGGAGCCGAGGGCAGACGTCGAAGCGCGGCCAATCCGAAGGAGTTGAGGGTGGTGTCAGGGGAGGGTGGCGAGGAACCTGGCGCCCTCTTACGCTGCCCTGCCGCACGGCCGATTCGATCTAGGTGAAGGCGATCGTGGAGATGGGCTGTGGGTGCTGCGAAGACAGCGGGTAGCCAGATTCAGCGTCCGTTAATCCGACCAGCGAGGTTAAGAAGAATGACTCACGAGAGTAAGGAATTGGCGCGGACCTAGGTCCCGGGTAAGGGTGGTCGCGGATGGTTGAGGTTCGGACGCCCGAAAGGGGCAACCAACGTGTACAAAGGGATGATGAGAGGTGCGACCAGGAGAAGCGAGTGCCTAGAGAGGATTAAGAGGGGGCGGAATGAATACAGGTGGGTGTTGCGTGAGGACGACATGGGAGTAGGGTTGAGCCACCCGATCGGGAGAGGCCGACGACCGGCTTCGGACGCGCTTGACCAAGGAAAGAGTACAGGGGGGCGGGTGACTGAACCGAGGGATGCGTCGGACGGTCACCCGAGTGACTTGGTTGCGGATGGACGAGGATAGAGGTCGTTGAGAAGAGTCCAGTGAGAGGTAGGTCGAGGGCACGACCCAGGGGTATACGATTGACCGGGAGAGCGGTTCAAAGCTTGATGAGAGCAGACGGGAGAAGGGCGAGCGAGTGCTGGTTTGCGAGGTGGTACAGTGAAGCGCGAGCGAGAGCGTCGCAGGATGACGAGGTCCTGCAGAGGAACAGCTCGGTCTTCCATTTTGACGGGGCCTGTGACGAGCCTGTACGCCAGCGCACGCCGCCTGGAAACGCTCACTCGCCGCTCAATCCGACCGGAGGCCTATTGGGACGATACGCTCAAGAATCGCTTCGAGACTGTCGGAAACCTAACCGTAAGGCCGGATCCCATTGGTCCGAGAGCGACCGCTGAACGAGGGGCCAGATGCCTTTAGTACCAGGCCTGAGCCGGCTGCTGCGGCTGGCCATCGTCCCGCGTCGACCGCCGGGGCGCAGGCGAAGTGTTCATCGGGACGGCCGCTGCCTTGGTCTGCGATCGCAGCTGGCGGTCAGTCGTCGGCTTGTATTCGTCGGCCTGCTGCTGCTGGGTGTCAAGCTGCTGCTCGCCGACGACGCGGCGAGGACGAGCAAGGCCGGCCTGAGCCTGCTGCTGCTGCTGAGCCGCCTGCTGCTGCTGAGCGGCTTGCTGCTGCTGCGCGGCCGCCTGCTTGGCAGCCTCGTCCTCGGACCGCTGAACCGACCAGTCGAAGACGTAGTCGTACTGGAAGGCCTCGCGGACAAACAGGTCGCGGAAAAGCTTGCGCAGGTACGAGTAGTCAGGCTTGTCGTCGAACCGGAGCGAGCGACAGTAGTTGAGGTAGATGGCAAATTCGTTGGGGAAGCCCCGGCAGAGGAGCTCGGTAGGTGTCGTCATCTGCAAGGGAGAAAGGTAGAGAAAGCGATCAGCGAATGGTGCGAGGTAGCCGAAGGCGGGAGGAGCGCCAGCGGTAGACATGCATCAAGAGGCGCACCTTCTTCTCCATGATCCGATCGTACTTCTGCTTCTTGGTCGCCGCCTTGAGACCCTGCCAGGGCAACTGGCCGCGGAGGAAGTACATGAGGACGTAGCCAAGCGACTCAAGGTCATCCCGCCGGCTCTGCTCCACGCCGAGGTGAGTGTTAATCGAGGTGTAGCGAGCCGTGCCGGTGAGGTTCTTGTTCTCGCGGTAGGGGATGTGAAGGTGCGTCTTGGGGTCGCGGTACTTCTTCGCAAGACCAAAGTCGATGATATTGACCTGGTTGCCGCGCTTGCCGATGCCCATCAGGAAGTTGTCGGGCTTGATGTCGCGGTGAATGAAGTTGCGCGAGTGCGTGTACTCGACCCGCGAGATGAGCTGGTCGGCCAGCAGCAGGACCGTCTTGAGGCTGAACTTTCGGTTGCAAAAGTTGAAAAGGTCCTCGAGACTGGGGCCGAGCAGGTCGAGCACCATCGCGTTGTAATCGCACTGCAGTAAAAGTTGGTCAGCTGTGGGATCCGTACCAGGCCAGACAAGCAGATAAGAGACCCACCTCGGTTCCGAACCATCGCACGAACGGGACGCCGACGCCACCAGCAAGCGACTTGTAGACCTTGGACTCATACTCGAGCTGCGGGTGCTTGGCCTTGATCGATTCGAGCTTGATCGCAACCTCCTCGCCCGAGACAATGTTGACGCCAAGGTAAATGTCACCTGGAAGACGAGCGAGAAGCGGTCAGCGCATAGATCTGGCTGCGAGCGCCTTGTAAGGAAGGGACACACCAAACGAGCCGCTGCCAATCTTCTTGCCAATGCGATACTTGCCGCCTACACGGAGATCGGTCGCCATTGCAAAGCACGGGTTGTTACGTCGACTGTAGTCAGTGGGAAAGCACAAGAAAGAACGCGCGCGCGCGAACGTGAGGCGCAGGCGAGAAGGAGCGTCGTCGACCGTCGCATATTTAGAGGGCGAACAAGGGAAGCAAACGGGAATACTGGTCAGCCTTCCAACTATACGAGGTCACAATCGATGCTGAAAAGGGCCTCAGCGAGAGAAAGAGGATGGCGAAAGGACGGCGGGAGGAGCTCGTCGAACGACAGTCAAGGCGGGTGGCTGCTAGCCAGCCTGCCAACCCAGCTCCGCTGACCCATCGGACGCCGCAAGACCGAGTTCCGGCCGTCAATATGTGTCCCAACCAGCTTGGCCAGCATCCTGCAGGCCGGACTGCTCCAAGCGAGCCATCGAGAAAGACAGGCGTCGGCCAGCCCATCATGGAGATGGAGGCCGACAACCCTGCTCAATCTCGATCGCCTGCCGTCTGAGCTCGCTCAGCAGCACGCCTCCTTCTCCCGGGGGCTTAGCAGTTGACGCCTTCGACGCCAGACCCGCCGACGCGGCATTCCCACGAGAAAGAATGTCAAGAGCCTCCTCTCGCGAAGAATGAGTGCACTCACGCTGACGAGGCGGAACGAAAGGGAAGGGGGAGAGTGACGAAGGGGCCGCGCGTTGAAGGACGAGCGAGTCGGGCTGCAGCGTTGCGCTGGAAGAAGCGAAGCGGAAAGGGAACGGGTTGCCTGGCACCCTGAGAACTAGGGAGCCTGCGGAGAGGGCGGTCGACGACGACCAGCAGAAGGCAAGGAGGAGAGGACGTCGCTTAAGTCAGCGCCAGGTCGAGCGAGGGCGGGGTGAAGGAGGGGAGCTGAGGCGGCCGCCGCCTCTTGCAGCCTGAGCACTCCTTTGTCGCTCGCCGTCGAGAGGCAAGCGCCACAGCCACACCATCCGCTGTCCACAGCGATCGCCGAAAGAGACCAGGCACTCACGAGAGGCGGGGTGTTGGTGGTCGAAAAGAAAGAAAGGGAGGGAGAGAGAAGGTGAAGGGGCAGGTACCGAGGCAGCAGGCCCGCCGTTTTCGTCTCGAGCCCTCGCGCGCGCGCCCCTTCCGAATCGCCAGCGCGGCATTGCGCGGGCGGAAGCGGGCCCAGGCCTCAGTCGGCCGCAGCGTACAACCGTGCACGAACGCCCCCGTCGTCCTGAGTCTATCTCTTTCTCTTGCACCCGCCAGCTACCAGAGCACTCGCAGGTGGCAAGGATGGCCAAACAAGTAGGTGTGCGCAACCAGAAATTCGATAAGATTGTGAGTCGACGGCGCGCGGCTCGTCCGAGAGGCCTCCATCTCTTGCCCCGTCGCTCAAAAGACGACACCCAGCGCAAGTCCGACACCGACCAACAGAGCAACTCCGACGCTACCGTTTGAGGCGAGCTTGACAGGGTTGGCGTCCGACGTTCCGCTAGCGGAGGGCGAAGCAGATGCAGGTGTAGAGGTCGGCAGAGGAACGGTCGAGGATGAGGTAGGGCTTGAGAGCAGACGTCAGCTCTTCGTCCATCGATTGTGGACAGGCCGAGTTCAAAAAATGGAATTCGAGGAAGACCCGATACGCACTCGACGCGACCCGTGGCGTTGCCGACTGAACCGTTTTTAGCAAAGGCAAGCGTCGTTCCCGACTCGAGCGTCCACTTGAGACCCTCCATGATGTGGCCCATGAAGAGGGGATCCTAACAACGACAGACAAGGAGAATATGCGCGAGCAATACGAATGGGTGTTCAGCCGGATAGCAGAGTAGCCGGTTCGCAAGCCGCAGGGCAAAACGGGAGGACGAAGACGCACCCGCCATGTCGCGTTAGTGTGGCCGAGAGAGGTGTAAAATGACCGGCCGGCAGTCGCCCGATTGGTCGAGCCGTTCCCACGCTCCTGGTACCAGGCTTAAAGGTCGGAAACACGGAAATAGTCAGTTCATTAGCCGATTACTTTGAAAAAGCGGGAGATCGCACCGATCGGGTGCGGGTCACCGTAGCCATAGTAGCCTGTGCTAGTGCCGTCATCTGCGCGACAAAGAAGGAAGCGCATCCGATGTCGATGTTGAAGGTCAGCGTGAGGGCACCCCTGTCCAGTCAAAAGCCCGAGCACGGCTCACCAGTGTAAGACGACTCGTCGACCGAAAGGAGGAGTGTTGCCCCATTCGCGCGAGGGTCAGATCGGTGGTAGTAGACCTCCTCCTCCTACAGGAAGAAGCGATGAGAAGACAGACAAGAAAAGTCAAGCATGGAGGTTCAGTTGCTCAGCCGTCGCAGCTCATTGAGTTCGACAGCGTGCGCCTAGGCGGAAAGAACGCACAAACGTCCAGCGCTGGGGCAACATCTTCGTCGACGGGTGGGTGGTCGTGTTGACGACCTCGAATGTCTGAGACCGCGTAGCCGGGAAGCGTATCAGATCCGCCACAGCTACGGTAGGAGACGACGCAGGTGATGCGCTCATAGAGCCAACCAAGACGAACCGCCTGCTGCAAACTCGGGTGGTAGTCGAAGTAGGCGCCGACCTCGCGCCCGTACACCGGCGCGTTGAACAGCGCGGCTGAAGCCGAATGGACCGCCATGAAGTTACCGCCCTTATTGAGGTAGTCCGCAAACGCTTCTTGCTGCTTGAGGCCGAGAATCTCGTCCGAGTTAGAAACAAACATGAGGCAGTCGAACGTTGCGAGCGAGCTGGCAGTAAAGAGCGCCGGGTCCTCGCTGAATGTGAAGGAAGTCGAGTAGTTGCCGCCGCCGGGAAGCGACTGGTTGCGGAGGGCCTCAATAGCCGTTGGAATCGAGTCGTGCCGGTAACCTGTACCGACAAAGGATGAAGGTTGCGGACGCCAACAAGCAAGGTCAGCCAAAATGGTCCAGGCTCGATAGCTCGAATTGACTGTCGCTTGCTGCTGCTAAAGAGCGGCGCCACGAAGCTAGGCTCTCAGGGCAGCCCCGATAGCAAGCACAGAACTTCAAACGGGACGGGAGTTGAGGGCTCTTAGGACGGCAGCTTGATTGCAGCTCGATGACATGGCGAGCCGAGCTCGGACAAGGTGCGGAGGCCATTTTAGCCTAGCTGAGGCCAGAGGAGGCGCCCAGAAGACAGAAGTTGCTCCGGGGGGCCGTCCATTCTCTTCTAGAGCTGAACAGACAGATGATTCGGAGAAGCTGAGGTCTGACGAGTGGAGGATTCGAGGCTGCGAGCAAGCGAACTCACCTGCCGTCCGAGTGTAGACGAGGACACTCGGAATCGCCTGCGCTGCCGGCAGCAGAGCGAGGAGCGGGAGAAGAAGCGCGGCCATCTTGCAAGATCCGTGTGGAGGGAGTCGACGGTCGAGGTCGAAAGGCAAGAGGATGAGGAGGCATGTTGAGACACGCCTTGCGGCTTCGGAGCCTCGACCGCCGCGCAGCAGGTCGCTGACGAACGGAAGGCGAGAGCCGAGCCGAAGTACGATCGACGCGAACGCTCACGATGCTCTGATGAGCATGTGCTGCTTCTCTTACAAGGTGGACATACAGATAGGACGTCTGGCGCATTCAGTCAAAGCCCCGCGCTCCGCCGCGCTTGCCGGCGTCCCGAAGCCGGCCCTCGAGGCTGGCTCCCTCACCAAAGATAGCCTCGCGCTGCATCGACTTGACGACGTCGGCTTGGATGCCCGTCTTTGCGAGGGCTGCCCGCTGAGCAGTCTCAAGCTCGAGCGCGACCCGGTCACGCTCACGAATTTGCTCGAGTCGGGCTGCGCGGTCCGAGTCTAGCGTCGTAATTGGGGAAGAGTGGAGACGCCGGTCAGCAAGGGTACATGATATAGCGGAGGTAGAGGCCAGTAAGACGCACCCATGCTCGAAGCATTAGACGACATGGCGGCAAGCCGAGCGGCCCGATCGGCGTCTGCCTGACTCGGGGGCGCAGGCTTGCGCTCCTCAACGGTACCTCGCGGAGCGGAATCGTTGAGGCTCGAGGCCGATGGTCGATCAAGCCGCCGGCCGCCTCCGTTGCCGTCCGGTAGCGATGGCGGCGCCCCGCCATACCGGTCCGTGAGAGGCACGCGGCGATATGCGTCATTGGACGAACCATCGCGGTAAGCCGGCTCGCTGCGCGCATGCGGAGGAGGGTCGCGCGAGGACGGCCCATCACCACGGCCGTCGAAGCGATTGTGGCGATCACCGCGCCCGGAGGAAGAGCGGTCGCCATACGGCCTAGAGGAGGACGAAGCTGACCGTTCGAGGGACCGCTCGTCCCGATACTGGCTCGAGAATGGAGGCGAGCGCTGCTCACGCTCGAGCTCGCCGTCGCGCGACCGGTAGTCCATCCCCCGCTCGTACTCGCGTGGCCGGCTTCGGCGGTCGTCGCGACCGCCATGCGGGCTGCGGCTGCGCTCTCTATATGACGAGGGGTGCTGCCTTCGCTCGCGCTCCTCGCTCCGGTGCGGACTCCGACTCCGCTCTCGACCTCTGCTGCCGCCCGCAGCCTTGCGCGCCTTCTTCTCATCCTTCTCCCGCCGGCGCTCCTCCTTCTCCCGACGCTTCTCCTCCTTGCGCCCCTCCTTTCCGAGCTCCTTCTCTTTGAGTTGCTTGAGCCGGAGCGGATTCGACATGAGCGCCTGATAGGCCGCCTGCTCTTGCTGCTTGATCGCGAAGAGCGGATCCTCACGGATCTTGGCGGCTGTATCGCGGGCCGAGTCGGCGATCATGATCGCCTGCCGAGTCTGCTCCTTGACCTGCCGGGTGGCGAGATAGGATGCAATGACGATGGGTCAGCGGTGGCAGCTTGTCGCAACAGAGACATGACGGCTCGACGGACCTGCTTCTCATCGTCACCCTTAAGGATCGAATCGACTCGGCGCTTGCCGAGAAGGTAGTCCTCGAGTTCCTCGCCCTTGATGCCGCCGCCGCTCGCCGGCGTCGCGTACATCCAGTCGAGCTTGTCTGTCTTCTTCTTGCCCGTCTGCTGCTCCTGAAGTGCCTGAAGCTCGGCAAGCTGCCGCTCTTCGGCCCGCTCCTTCATCAGCTGCTTGAGCTTCTTCTCTTCCTCGGATTTGGACTTCTCGGCCTTCCAGACCCTGCGCGAATGGGCGGTCGAAGACGTCAGGTTCGGCCACTCCACTTCAACAGCGGACGGAGTAAAGAGTAAGGATTTTGGGACGCACCGCTCCTGATTGACGAGCAGGACCGGGTGCCACGACTTCTTCCTGTGAGGTGGTGGGCGAGCTGTCAGTGCACGTCGTGTCACAGAGGTTTGGGGAGCTGCCTGGTGATCAGGCGGGATCTCAAAGGGATCACGACGCACATATTCAAATCGCCGCCACCCATCGTGAAGTAACGGCTCCGGCTGAGCTGCGAGAAGGGGTGCTGGGGAGTGCCGTGGGGGAGGGTGCAGCAAGAGAGCAGCTAAGAGGCGGGACAGGGATGAGGTCGGCGGCCGAGGAGGCGCAGCGGGCTGTCAAGTGGTGGAGGGGCCCGGAGAGTGAGTTGACGCCTAAGTTGAGTAGATGAATCAATAGCTGAATCCTTCACGCGCGTCTCTCTCACTCAGCGCCTTGCGCCGCCATCGACCTCGACGCCATCCTTCCCTCCCTTGACAGCCGAAGTCGGCTATAAAAAGTGGGTAGAGAGCACACATAGGGCAGCGCGTCATGGCCGTCGTCTTGCCTTTAGAGCCAAGACGTTGACCGTCGTCGTGGCACCTGCAGAAACTCTTGCGCCTGCCCAGCCCAGTCCCGGCCTCGCCGCCCCGCCGAACCTCGCCGGGTCCTCTCCATCAGCAAAGCCCTCTCCGAGCCTCCAGTGCCCGGCAGCGGCCCGCCTCTTTAGGCCCTTCCCTTCTTGCAGAATAGCAGATCCCACCAGAGCAACAAGGCACCTCGCAGAAATCGACCGCCGGGCTGCGCGTCAAGGAGCCGCCGGC
Source organism: Cystofilobasidium macerans (assembly GCA_014825765.1). Lineage (NCBI taxonomy): Eukaryota > Fungi > Basidiomycota > Tremellomycetes > Cystofilobasidiales > Cystofilobasidiaceae > Cystofilobasidium > Cystofilobasidium macerans. The sequence goes on along the minus strand of MVAP01000114.1, from coordinate 11,224 downwards.
CGGAATGAGCATGCAGTACGACGACGACGAGAGTGCGTGCTCCTTCTTCCTTTCTTCCACATGACTGGAAGCCCTACTCGTTGGCGCCCGCCGAGCCGTCTTGGTAGCTCTTTTGGCCTCTGCCGTGCCCGGCTGTCGATCAAGTGAGGTCGAGACGGAGGCTAACGGTGGACCTCCGGCCTCCACCTCGCAGAGCTCGAGGACGCCGGCGCCTACTCGTTCGAGAAGAATGACGTCGAGTACGACTATGACCCAAGCTCCCTTGCTGGTGGCGCTCACGGCGAGCCGACATCACCTGGCGCGCTGGGCGCGTACGCCTCGGATGACGGCGATTTGCTCGACGATGACGACGACGGCGAGCTCCTCCAAGAGGATCTCTGGACCGTCATCTCGAGCTTCTTCGAGGACAAGGGTCTCGTCACCCAGCAGCTCGAGTCGTTCAACGAATTCGTTGAGAACAGCATGCAGGAACTCGTTGACGAGGAGGGCAACCTCACGCTCGACCAGTACGACCAGCACACCGGCCACGACCAGGACGAGACGCGTCGGTACGAGCTTTCGTTCGGCCAAATCTACCTGTCTAAGACGACTATGACCGAGTCGGACGGTACCGTCAACGCCATGTTCCCGCAGGAGGCCCGGCTGCGGAACCTTACGTGCGTTTTGCGCTCTCGCACGGGCTCGGGCGGCTTCTGGGCTGGCTGACACTGCGAACGCTTTTGTGGGACATCACAGCTACTCGGCGCCACTCTACGTCGACATGAAGAAGGCGGTCTTCCGCGCGCCGTCAGACGAGGACCCAATCGAGGCCAATTGGGAGGAGGACCCAAATGAGGTCGAGGAGATGAAGATTTACATCGGCAAGGTACGTCGGCTTGCATGCCCGTCCCCGACTGCCGACCCGTCGTTCTCGCTGCCGGGCTGACACGATACCCTCCTTCGGCTGCTGTATAGATTCCGATCATGCTGCGGTCAAACTTCTGCCTGCTGCATGAGCTCGAGCCTGAGTTCCAGTACGAGCTCAATGAGTGCCCGCTCGACCAGGGTGGTTACTTCATCATCAACGGGTCTGAAAAGGTTCTGATCGCACAGGAGCGAATGGCGGCCAACCACATTTACGTCTTCGCCAAGGCGCAGCCGTCGCCGATCAATTTCCTTGCCGAGATCCGGTCAATGGTCGAGAAGGGCGGCAAGTCGATCAGCATGATGCAGGTCAAGATGTACCACCGCGGACAGGAGAAGACGTCGGGAAACACCATCAAGGCGACACTGCCTTACATCCGGACCGACATCCCGATCGTTGTTGTCTTCCGCGCGCTGGGCATCGTCCCTGACCGCGAGGTGCTTGAGCACATCTGCTACGACCAGTCGGACACGGCGATGCTCGATATGCTCAAGCCATGCATCGAGGAGGCCTTCATGGTCCAGGAGCGCGAGATTGCGCTTGACTTCATCGGCCGGCGCGGTACCTCAAGCATGCTGACGCGCGACAAGCGGCTTCGTTACGCCAACGAGATCCTTCAGAAGGAAATGTTGCCTCACGTCTCGACCGACGAGGGCTTCGAGACCAAGAAGGCCTACTTCTTTGGCTACATGATCCACCGGCTCCTGCTTGCCGCGCTCGAGCGGCGTGAGCTTGACGACCGTGATCACTTCGGCAAAAAGCGGCTTGACCTCGCCGGTCCGCTGCTCGCCGGCCTCTTCCGGATGCTTTTCAAGAAGCTCACGAAGGACGTGTACCGGTACCTGCAGAAGGTGCGCACCAGCCAAGCGTCGTTCCTGTCAGTTTTCTCCAGTTCTTTCGCTGACGGACTTATTTCCTGGATACAGTGCGTCGAGACGCGCAAGGCGTTCAAGCTCGACTCGGCTGTCCGGTCGGCGACCATCACCAACGGCCTCAAGTACTCACTCGCGACGGGCAATTGGGGCGATCAGAAGAAGGCAATGCAGGCTCGGGCGGGCGTCTCGCAGGTCTTGAACCGCTACACGTTCGCCTCGACGCTGTCGCATCTGCGGCGGTGCAACACGCCGATTGGCCGTGACGGCAAGATCGCCAAGCCGCGCCAGCTGCACAACACGCATTGGGGCATGGTCTGCCCGGCCGAGACGCCCGAGGGGCAGGCGTGCGGTCTCGTTAAGAACTTGGCGCTCATGTCGTACATCTCCGTTGGTTCCTACTCGGCTCCGATTCAGGAATTCCTCGACGAGTGGGGTCTCGAGCAGCTCGAGGAGTATGCGAGCGCGCCGACGGCTACCAAGGTCTTTGTCAATGGTGTCTGGGTCGGCATCCACCGCGACGCCAACGAGCTGTCGAAGCACCTCGTCCGCCTGCGCCGGTGCGCCGACATCAAGTCTGAGGTCTCGATCGTCCGCGACATCCGTGAGAAAGAATTGCGGCTTTACACCGACGCCGGTCGCGTCTGCCGGCCGCTCTTCGTCGTCTCGGAGGAGCAGAAACTCGTCATCTCGCGGCACGATGTTGCCCGGCTTCAGCACACGAAAGACGAGGCGCTCCCGGTCGACGACGACAACTACTACTCGTGGAACCACCTGCTTGAAGAGGGCAAGGTTGAGCTCCTCGACGCCGAGGAGGAGGAGACGGTTATGATCGCGATGACGCCCGAGGATCTCGCGGCCGCACGCTCGGCCGAGGACGCACAGGACCTCCGCGACCGTGAGACGGAGCGCATCCGCGAGGCGACCGGTGGCCTTGATTTCCACATGGCCGAACGCATCAAGACGTCGACGTTCTCGCACACCTTTACGCACTGCGAGATTCACCCGTCAATGATTCTTGGCATCTGCGCCTCGATTATCCCCTTCCCGGACCACAACCAGGTGCGCCGCGTCGCTGTCTGCGTGTTGCGACCGCCTCACTGACGATCTACTCCGTGCCCACCTCAGTCGCCGCGAAACACCTATCAGTCAGCGATGGGCAAGCAGGCGATGGGCATCTACCTGACCAACTACCAGATCCGGATGGACACGATGGCCAACATCCTCTACTACCCGCAGAAGCCGCTAGCGACAACGCGGTCAATGGCATACCTCAAGTTCCGCGAGCTGCCGGCCGGCCAGAACGCGATCGTCGCCATCCTCTGCTACTCGGGCTACAACCAGGAAGACTCGGTCATCATGAACCAATCGTCGATCGATCGCGGCCTCTTCCGGTCCATCTACTATCGGTCTTACCAGGACGTCGAGAAGAAGGTCGGCATGCAGGTCATGGAAGAATTTGAAAAGCCGACGCGCGACAACACGCTTCGCATGAAGATGGGTACGTACGAGAAGCTCGACCCAGACGGCCTCATCGCGCCCGGCGTCGGCGTCAAGGGCGAGGACATCGTCATCGGTAAGACGGCGCCGATCCCGCCTGACAGCGAGGAGCTCGGCCAACGGCTCGAGAGCCACACCAAGCGCGACGTCTCAACCCCGCTCAAGTCGAGTACGTGCTCGCGTGCCCTAACTAGCTTCTTGCATCTCATTCGCTGATTTGCTTCTGCCCTCCTACAGCTGAACAGGGCATCGTCGACCAGGTCCTCATCACGACTAACGGCGACGGCGCTAAGTTCGTCAAGATTCGCATCCGTTCGACACGTATCCCACAGATCGGCGACAAATTTGCCTCACGACACGGTCAGAAGGGTACGATTGGTGTCACATACCGTCAGGAGGACATGCCGTTCACGTCCGAGGGCATTACGCCCGACATCATCATTAACCCGCACGCCATCCCCTCGCGGATGACGATCGGCCATCTCGTCGAGTGTCTCCTGTCAAAAGTTGCGACACTCGAGGGCACTGAGGGTGACGCGACGCCGTTCACGACCGTCACGGTCGAGCAAGTCTCGCAGAAGCTCAAGGAGAATGGCTACCAGTCACGCGGACTCGAGGTCATGTACCATGGCCACACCGGGCGAAAACTTCAGGCCCAGGTCTACCTCGGCCCGACCTATTACCAGCGGCTCAAGCACATGGTCAACGACAAGATCCACGCCCGCGCGCGCGGCCCAGTTCAAATCTTGACGCGTCAGCCGGTTGAGGGTCGGTCCCGCGACGGCGGCCTCCGCTTCGGAGAGATGGAGCGCGACTGCATGATCGCGCACGGCATCGCCAATTTCCTCCGCGAGCGCCTCTTCGACGCCTCGGATGGCTACCGGATCCACGTTTGCGACATCTGCGGCATGGCGGCGACAGCCCAGCTCAAAAAGCAGCAATTCGAGTGCTCGCACTGCCGCAACAAGACCGAGGTCTCACAAGTCCACCTGCCGTATGCGGCCAAGTTGCTCTTCCAGGAGGTGCGTGCTCCTCGATTCGACCTCGCCCTGTCGCATACCCGCGGCTTCGCGGCTGACCGTCCTCGCCTCTTGACGCTCACAGCTGCAAGCGATGAACATCGCGACCCGCATGCAGGTCAGCTGATGATCCGGCGCCGACCCCCTTCTTTCACGCCACCTCCTCTTCAGGGCCTTGCCCGACTCGGATCTCTTGTCTCCGGCCCTTCTTGCCTTGTAACACTCTGGCCCTCGCCACCCCCACGCAGTGTAAATCAATGCACGCTCGACTTAGATATCTCGAGCGCTCAGTCACAAGGGTCGTTAAGAGGTCATCGTTGCGATCGTGTCGGATGATGCCAGTCAGGGGTGGATCGTGGTGATCAAGTCCTCCTCATATATGCGGAGGATGTGGTTGAGCTCGCGCCGCGAGATGTCTTCGCGATACTGGATCTCGTGCGTCGTCGTGATACCGTCAAAGTAGCGGCGGACGCTAAGAAGCCAAAGGGTCAGGTTAAGTGGTCTTCAACTTCGATGACAGCCAGTAGAGTCGGCGCACCGTCGAAAGAGGTCGGCATCCGCGGGCGACTTGTCGTGCGACATCGCCTCGATCCAAGCCCGCTCCTGTACCGACGGGATGTTCACGTACGTCAGCATGGCAGTCCACGGCAAGACAAAGTAGGAGGGGGACTGACGATACCCCGACAGTCAATCGGACTGGCGATGACGCTGACGTCCTCTTCCAGGAGCGAGAACTCGGCCTCATCCGGCATGGCATCGATCAGCTCCTCAAGATTGCGCCGCTGAGCTGACTCCTTCTCGACCTCGAGCTCGCGCTCAAGTCGCTTCCTTGTTTCCATTAGATTGGCCCGCGCGCGCTCCTTGACCTCCTTCCGTATCTGCAGCCGCACGCGGACCGGCGCGATGACAACAAGGTCGGCCCGGAGTAGCCAAAGCAGCGCCTCGTAGAAGATCTTCTTCTTCTTGGGGTCGGTGTTGAGCGTCCCATACGGAACCGGAGCGGCCGAGAGTCTCGAATAGAAGTGGAGTAGCGGTGCTAGCTCGGGGAACCGCTCGTCAAAGTCTTGAACGAGGGCGGCCATGCTGTACAAGAGTGTCAAGATCAGCAACTCTATTCAAGACGCCGAGGACCAGCCGGTTGACGCACTTCTTGCCACGACTGGTAGAGGGCAGATAAATATTGCGCGTACCCGGCTTGATTGGCAGGATGATGCGCGCGCGGCGCTGCAATCAAACAGAGGCAAGGTCAGTCGCGAACGATCAATGCCAAGGGCTATCGCGAACGGACCTTCCAGACGAGACGGCGCGCTAAAGGGTACAGGTCCCGTTTTAGATTGATTCCGGCGTCAACAAAGTTGGGGAGTCGGGCGATTTCGGCCAACCTGAGCGACAAGGAAGTATCAGATTGTGGTATTGGCACGCGCTCAGTCGCAGTACGCGGGGACGCACGTGATGTTGGGCTTGATCGCAGCAAGGAACATTTTGAAGAGCGGCGTCGATTCCTCCTCAAGCGGTAATTCATCGCCATGGCGGGGTTCGGCAACCGATGTGACTTCCGAGTCCAGCTGGAGCGGCTTCATTAAAGGCGTTCCGCCTGGCCTCGGCGTGTTCGTCTGCGAATCGGGCGCGCTCGCCGTGCCTGGTCCAGGGAGAGCCGTCATGCTGCCCTGAGGCCAAAATCCGCCGAAAGGGCCGCCTCCTCCAATGGAATCGAGGCGCCCGCGAGGCTCAGACGGGTAGCCGCCACTGTCGGATCGGCTGACGCGACCGTGGGTGTGACCCGCGCTATGGGCGTGCAGCGAGGTCTCGTCGAGAAGTAAAAGGGCTTTCCACGGCGCGAGTCGGATCGTCGAGCTTCGATCAAGTGTCAGGTAAAGCTCTTCGGCCTCCTCATCGTCTTCCGAATCCTCGCCGTCCCCGAGCGGGTTCTGGTCCTCCCAAAGCGCCCAATTGAGGTCGGCCGATGGAGGCAGTAGCGGCAGCTGGACGTAAAACGGCAGACCGCCAATCGTGACGTTGGTCGAGAATGGGTAGGCGCAGATCGCTTCAAACACCTTACGAAGGGCGCGCGCGAGCGGCGAGAGCTGCAATGCTTTTTCGTAGAAAGTGTCCCAGGGGACGACTATTGCGAGCGTCATATCAGCTACAGCCCACGAGGGACAGATGAAGCGTCGTACGCACGCTCTTGAAGACAGGTGTCGCGCAGGTTGTAGAGCTCGGTGCCCTGTTGGGCGACCCAATTGTCGCGGATTTGCGACTCCAGTAGGGCGGCCGTCACTTTGAAAACGACCTCCTTGTAGACAGCCTCGAGCTTGCGCTCGGGCGCGAGCGGCCCCTTCTGCGATCCATCGGGCTGATCGCAGACAAGCACGAGGTGAAAAAAGCTGATTGAGGGGACGTCCTTGTCGGGCGTCTCCTGGATGGGCATCGCGCTTGCGGTCGACGGCGCCGAAGGCGGTGGCCGTGGGCCCGACCCCGAGGCGTTGCCCGAGGCGTTCAGGGTCTTACCTTCTGTTACATTGGGTAGCGACGCGCCTTGGGTCCGACCGACGGCCGGACTAGAGAGGCCAGAGTCGAGGTTGAGCATGTTGCCGATTGTGAGGCGCGAGCCCTTGACTCGGCCTCGCTCTACGCCGCCGCCACTGCCCACGGGGCCGGTGGCCGGCGAGAGTATCCGCTCCTCATCCGTCGCGGTTCCACCACCGCCCCAGCCGCCGCCGGCCTTATCGGACCCATCTCGGCGGATTGGGTGGCCGATGAAACACAAGTCATCGACGGCGAGATCGAAGCGTTGCTGGCAGATCTCCTCCTTTGGCGTGAGGATGTGCGCAAGGAACGTCGTTGGGAACGACAGATACGTATGATATTCGTCTACGCTGGTCGAAGGGGCCATCGTGCCACCACCATTGAGCGTCGCGCTATCGCTGAGGCCGGTGACAGGGGAACTCGAGCCATTGTCCATCGGCAGTGGCCGGGACGAGACCGAGGGCGACATGCCCCGCTTGGACGGCGCATCGTTGCTGAGCGTCCGGTTGCGGACCTGCGAAGGCGCTCGGCTATGACCGAAATGGATTGACGACGCTCGTGAGGAAGGCTGGGACGAGTCTCTGTAGGGCAGCTTGCGCGAGCGTCGGTTGTCGTCGAGCGGCGAAGGCATCATCTCAGTCGCGGCGCTCAGTTTGCGCGAGCTCGACGCCCGCTGCTGGACCGGAAAGAATGCCTCATTGTCGTCCTCTGAGCTCTCGCTACTAGCATCAGAGAAGCTTGACTGCTCGCTGACGCCGAGAAAGCAATGACAGATAAAAGGATCAAGGTCAATCAAAGGTCCAAGGAAAGGGCCGGCTCTGGAGCGCCAGACGTACCTCGCTCTCCGGCCGGCGTTCCATCCTCCGCCGAAAGCCGAGCCTTTGATAGCCCCTTGCGAAGTCTTCCAGTCAGGCTGCTCGGTCCGCTGTCGACGTGAAGGTCGGGGCGGCCAGCGGAACGGGATCGTATTGCCTTTCGATGACGAGACGACGAGCAGGATCGCGATAGGCGTGACGATGCCATCCATCTTGCCAGGCGCAAAAGGCTAGCGCCCCTCACCCGATGTTACCGATTCGCGGTACGGTAATCAATCGGCAGTCGAGGCGTAGGCACTTGGCGAGCCGTGAGCTGGGGCTGTGAAGGCTGGAAGGGTCGAAAGCAAGGTGATGGTTGAGAGCTCGCCGAGTCGAGTTGCTGCTGCGGTCGACAATAGTCGGCACTGAAAGCATCCCCTGCTGATCTACAGCCCGCCTCGACCTAACCAGTTTCTTGCATGGCCTTGAATTAAAAGACAGCTCATGAGGTCATTGATAGCTGCAGAGAGAATGACAAGGGCGGCTTGAGTTTGTCACCTCTTCTCGTCACCTTCGGGTCTTCTGCGCGCGACGAGCCAGCTGCGGGACCTGCTGCCCTTCCTCCCGGACGTCGACACGCCCTCATACTCACCTCCTTCTCTCGCAGAAGCCAGCGATCATTGAAGCGGAGCATAGCTGGCAGAGTCGAGCCTGATAGGTCAGGAGACCACCTCGAGGCGGTCGATTCAAGGATGCCCACTGCCGCCTATGAGCTTCTTCCGAGCTCTTCACGGCGGCAGCAGCCCTTCGAAGCGTCGGGCAGCACTCGGATAGCGACGCCAACGTCGCTGGGCCGGCCATCCAGTGCTGGCGATCGACTACGGCTGCTGGTTGCTTTAGGCTGCAAGAACCCTTGGCTGGCTCTTCTCGTCCTGCTCGGTTCGCTGGCCCTCTTACACGAGCTCTTTACCGTCGGGACGTACGTGTACGCTGCGCAGCGCGCCCTTCTACCGGGCGACGAGCCTATTGCCAAACACGCTGTGTCAAAAGAGGGCGCGGCCTGGGCCGATCTGGTCGGCAATTACTCCTATGGTGCGTGATCTGGCGTCAAGTCTGACATAGGAGCCCGATGCCGATGCTGACTTGCTGTGGTGGTGTAGGGTCAATTGCAACGGCCGTTCCCGGCGCCCACTTCCGAGACCTGCACCCAATTCAAAGCGTAGCACAATTTCTCGCTTTGGCCGAGAGGGAGATTGCGACGCTCGGACTTTCCACGTGCGAGGGCAAGCTTGGCAAAGAGCTAGCCTCGTGAGTTGACAGGACACGCCAATCCGTTCCACCTGCGGCTAACGCCTGACGACGACACAGGGCGTACAACTCGACCGCGACACAGTTCTGCGCGCCAAGGACGCCGAGTAGCCACCTCAATCTCAAGACCGACATCACCTGTATGATGAACTATCATTCGCCGTTCTTGCAGTGGTGGCCGTATCCGGCGAGGTGAATGCACCGTCAGCAGTGCAACGGCCCTTAATCAGGCATTCGAGCTGACTTGTCCTTTCTTTTCGCAGCTATTGCTTGTCGTCCGACATCATGGTCGGACCTCGCTCGCCTTCCAAAGGCGCCGACCTACAGGCTTGGAGACTCTTCCAGTCACACGATTGCGCCGTCACGCCGGCCGGCGAGTTGCTTCTCGACGAGATGGGGGGCGAAAAGTTTCTCGGAAATCAGGTCGAGATCCTGACGTCCGTCAAGTGCGAGGGAGGTAGGATCGAGCACCCGCTCATGTTTCACGGCAGGTGGATCATTTATTCCAGGCTTTCGTTCTTTGACTGTAACGAAAGATGACAGCTTGCTAATGCTGCCCTTACGTCTCGCCTATCGCAACGCAGACAGGATCAGTGGAATCCTTGTGCGTCAGCTGCAAGTAGCACGCCAAGCAGCACGCCCTTGCCCTTGTTTGAATTGCTAAATAATCCCTGTCGGATGCGCAGTCCACGTCGCCGAAGACTTTGTGACAACTTTCCTTGCGATGGCCATCGCTGGACTGAACGACCCATCGCTGCTCGAAGACGCTCAACGGCTCCAGCTTGTATTCACTGACGAATTCGAGGTCTCCAAGAACCACTTCACGACAGTCTGTGAGTGAGCCGGAAGCAGACGACTTTTGGCAGCAGAGCTAAGTCCGACACCTTACTCTGTGTCCAATTCAATCTCGCCACTAGGGGACCGAATCGGCAGCTATCCGCCACGCAGGATGAGTCTTGAGCCTTTCTCCCCGAAAACATGTAGTGCGTTCGTTCTCAAAGCTGCACGCCTGCTTGGAAAGCAGCAACCTGATTCTCGATCCTCGCAATCATCTAGTTACCAAGGCCATACACTCGATCGGAGCCGGCGCATCCCTTCTATCTGCTCCCGGTGTCGACAAACAGTGCGCCTTTGCCGATCTACAACGTCCGATCGATACTGAACGCTTGCCTGATCTACCGTAGGCACTACTGCGCCTCTTCCCTGACATGGGGAGCCGGACACTACTATCGCCATCTGTTTGGCCTGCCGCCTGGACGACCGAAGTCGCAGGCTATCAACGTCCTCTGGCTCTCCCGCGCACAGATGTTTGTCTTTGTCCTCATCTTCTTCTCCTGCTCTGGATAGGGAGGGCTGATCATCTTCACAAACGCCTGCAGGGAGCGCATCGCGCATGAGCAGAACGACTGGTCAAATTGGCGTGAAACGCGTCACATCGACAATGAACCACAGCTTCTCGAGCACATACGCATCGGAATGCGCAAATTTTGTCAGAGCCAGGGCTGCCGCTTCAGCCAGATGGACCGCGAACCGGAGCGCTGGGCGCTCGACGGCGGAGCTGACGATGACGCGATTGAGCTTCGCTTCGCTTCGATTGGTACGTTCTCCGCTTTGCGAGCTTCTTTCCATGCGGCCGAGCTCAAAACTGCTGCTGGGTGGCTCTGCAGATCCTGTGACCCAAGCCATCGAGACGCAAATCGACTTTGTCGGACAGTGAGTCGGTCATCCTGCGTTTTCGCACAGCACATCGTCTAACCATCAATCTACGCCAGCGCCACTATCCTCGTCGGTTTACACGGGGGCTCGCTCGGTCTCTCCCTCTTTCTCCCACCTGGTCCTCAATCGACTATCATAGAGCTCAAGCCGCAGGGCACAGAAAACTCCTTCCACTTTCAGAACATGGCGTCTGAGCTCGGCGTTCATTACAACGACGTCGGCGTCCTCCGCGAGGTCGACGTAGAGGCGATTTGGACTGTCATCCGGAAGCGGGTTGAAGCCGAACTTGGATCTACGCGCGCTCGGGTGGCAGACTGACTTGCCGCCTTCGATACCTGGTTCTGGAATAGATTGACTTTGGCACGACCGACAGCTTGCGAAGGTGTTGCGATCCAAGGGAGCAAGCAGAAGAAGTAAGATCCGACGCCGGGAAAGGAGTGGCGATGGGTCGGTAGGGCAGATGGATACAGCGGGGGGGGGGGGGGGGGGCTAGCAGTTGCGGACCACCGGTACCCCCCGGGGACTACGGGGGATCCCAGGCGGGGCTTGCCCTTACGCCGCAGCGCCGATGAATATGCACCCGGG
>MVAP01000113.1:0-50983 GCA_014825765.1 Cystofilobasidium macerans | reverse complement strand
GTGGGGGAGGGGCGGGGTGCGGGGGGTGGGGGGGGGGGGGTGGGGGGGGGGGGGGGGTGGGGGTGGGGGGGGGGGGGCGGGGGGGGGGGGGGGGGGTGGGGGGGGGGGGGGGGGGGGGGGGGGGGGGGGGGGGGGAAGGCAGCAGAAGGCAGAGCGAAAAAAAGAGAAGCAAGGAGAGGAAGGTGGGAGGGCAGGGTCAGTTTCCGATAGCCCTTCGAAACTCTCAACAGATGGCCTTCAGTGCGCAAGGGGAACTCCTCCCCCCCTTCCTTTTTCCCCTCCCGACAGCCAGTCGCCTGACTCGCCATCCCCCCCTCCTCCCTCAGGCCCCTCCCTCCCTCGACGCTGAGGAAGAGAAATCAACGAAGGGCGAGAAGGGAGGAGGGCCCCGGGTCAAGGCACGGGCCAACGACGCGGCGCTCGCGTGCGTGCGTGTCTGCGCGCGCGCCACGCCCCTCCCTCCCTCCCTCCCAAGACACGCCCCCGAGGAGCCCGACGCGGCGCGATGCGGTGCGCGAGCTTGGGATCCCCCCCCCCCCCCCGACGGCGAGGGAGGCAAAGGAGGCTTGCGGCCGCGGCGGCGGCCGCGGCGGAGGGGTTTGGGAGGGGGGAAGAAGGGGAGACGGATGAAAACGAAAACGCACCGCGAGCGAACGATGGCGAGGTTGTCCTCGATGCGCTGGTAGTTGATGTAGTCTGAGGGTTGGGGGGGAAGCCGGGGACGAGGTTGGTTGGGGAAAGCGGAGGAGGGGAGGGGAGGGGTGAAGGGGAGGGGGGGGGGGCGGAATCAGCCAACCGGACAAGAGGAGGGCCGTCATAGGCCAGTTTTTCGGCGGGCGAAGGAGGGAGGAGGCGATGGACCGATGGGAAACCGAGACGAAGGGCTCTGGAAAGGAGACGCTCGCTCGACATCAAGAGAGCAGCCCGCGGCCCAGGCGCACATTCGGCGTGTCGTCGATCCCTCCCCTTTCCTATCGATTCGCCCAAAGAAAAGAGAGAGAGGGAGATGGAAGAGCGCAAGGAGGGGGGGGGGGGGACTGACGGGTACCCTTGTCGAGCTGCGACATGATGACCTTGGTGTCACCGATCCGGGGCGCGGCCGTGGCCAGACCCCGGGGCGAGACCTGCCGGAGGATCGACGGGATGTTCTTGAGCATCTGTGAGGGGGGGTCGTGAGGTGGGGTGTGTGTTTTTTTGGAGGGGAGAGAGAGAGAGGAAGCGAAGGCGGTGCGAGAGCGAAGGGCGGGCGCGGGCGCGGACCAGCGGTGAAAAGAGATTGGCCAGGCCGAGGGGAGATTGCCGAGCGACGCCAGAAGACGGGAAGGGGATTCACGCAGGAAGAGAGAGAGAGAGGAGGAGCGTCAGGAGAGATAGGAGAGGATGAGGATGTAAGTCTTTACTGACCTTTATAAAAAGAAGGAAGAAGGGGTGGTGGTCGAGGGAAACCCAAACGGGCGAATGGCCGGCGGGCTCTTTGAGAACGCCGCGCGCCTTCGCTCGCCCGGCCGAAAGGGACGGCGGCCGGCCGACGACGGGCGAACGACCCCGCGCAGACAACAACACTGCCCCCCTCCTCCTCCCACCCATCTATCGTCAGCCGTCACACGTCGCCCGCTGTCGACGACCTTTTTTCTTCCAATGACCACCTTGGCGCTCCCTTCTCTCAGAGAGTGGAAGAACGATAGGCCAGCCGCGGCCATCGGGTAGGTCGACGACGACTGACGGACGGACTGCGCGCGCAGGAAACGCGGGAGGCGCCCGGCGCGGCCCTCCTTCCCCGCACTCGGGATGACCCGGGCAATGGCAAGAGGAAGAGGAGGTCGTCTCTCCTCCCAAGGAGAAAGGCATCTTTGCACGGCGAGCCAGGCAGGCGGTCTTTGGACGGAAGGGCGAGGAAGGACGGACACCCCGATCCAAGAAGGGAGGAGGGTGAACGGAAGTGGTAGAGGTCATCCAGCCATGAAAGGATCGTGGCGCCTGCAGCAAGCAGCTAGCTGGTGACACTTGCTCTCGGCACGCGCTGTCCGCGAGCAGGAGCAGCTCTCTCTCGGCCGGAAGCTTGAAGCAGCGGGGCAGGCCGCCTCTTAGCAAAGGAAGGAAGGAGGGTCCGGTTGGGGGACTAAAGAAGAAAGGAGGCAGAGACCTTTGCTTTTCGTGTCGTTCCAAGGTCGATCGCCCCCTTCATGGTTTGTAGGGTCTGGTGCAGAACGTTGAACGACGAGATCGCAAGTCGCAGCAGCGCGGGGAGGGAGGAGGTTGCGCTGCTGACCATCACCCCCTTCGCCTCTTATCTCCCTTCCCATCCTCCTCGCTGAGATCTCACCGTTGACTTTTTGTCCGCTGCCCTCCCTTTGCCGGGGCAACCCTTTTCCTCGAGGTTCCATCCACCGGCGCGCTCTCTCCTCCCCCTCCCTGCTGGCCCCTATTCTCCTGTATCTCGCGCCCTCTTTCCCATCCCTTTTTCCCCTTTGGCCTCCTTGGCCTGCTCCCAGGCCAGGCCTGACACCGCACGGGTCGCGTCTTTCCCACTCCTAGTAATGCCCCCCAAGATTCCATCGGAGAGCTAGCTGGTTTATCAACATGGGATGCTCTCACGCACGCTCGAGCTCTTGTCCGTTCGTTCGTGGAACCGACGCGCCCCGCCCGCAGTCAGTCATCAGCCGGACCAGCAAGCAGCAGGCCGCGGACCTACCCGCCCGCCCGCCCGCCCGCCCATGCTCCCTCGGCGCGCTTGCGGGCTAGCTAGGCCTCGCGGTCATCGCAAGGCCAGTGACTTCGATGGGCTGACCTTCGACGGCCCCCAACAACCCCTGGGCTGATAGCTGTCGGGGTCGGCGGGGTCGTGGTGGTTCGGACCGAGGTGGACCCTTGAGTTTGGAAGGACGACGACGGTCTGAGCGCGGCCATAAGCATGCAGCTGGGAGCGACGAGGGGCAGGCAGGTCCGCTCTAGCTCGTTAGCCCAGATTCACGATTAGCTAAGCATCGTAGTCGTCCGGGGAGGGCGGCGGGGAGCGATGACGCCCCCCCGTTGTCGCTCGCGCGCGCGCGCGTGCGGCCCGACATCTCAGCCCTCAACGAACCCCCCGCCCCCTTCCGACCGGCTACCTGATCGTTTCTCGAGGAGGGCCACAAGCAAAGCAAGGTCAAGGATGAGCTCGTGGTCGCCCTCCAACGGCTTGCGCAACCTCGTCTCGTCGGTGCGTTTCCTTCGTTTCGATCTCTCTTTCCTGTTTCCTTTCGGACCTCCTCCCTCCCTCCTCCTCCCCTCCGAAGCTGCGTGCGACTCCCGTCCCAGACAAGCGAGCAGCCACGCCATGACCTCGTGCAGCTCGCTAGCGACTCGAAGGAGAGAGAGAGAGAAACCCTTTGTCGAGAGAAGGAACGTCAGGCGCTGAATTTTCCCTCCCTCGGCCAATGCTTCCCCCTCCTCTGGGCTCGCTTCCTCACACACTCAAACCAGCTGCTCAACAAGTTTCTCGCGCCCTATGTCGAAGGGCTCAACACCGATCAGCTCAACATCTCGCTCTGGTCAGGTACGAGCGAACTCCCCTCTCTCTCTCTCTCTCTCCCTCTCTTTCCTTCCTACCCACCACCTACATCCCCGACCGGCTCGCCCTCGACGGCAGAAGCGAGCCCTCGGCCCAACTGCTGACCTCATCCCCCCTCCCCTCCCCTCCCCTCCCGACCGACCGACCAGGCGAGGTCGTCCTCCGCAACCTCAAGATCAAGAAGGAGGCGCTCGACAAGTTTCGTCTTCCGGTCGATGTGATTGAGGGTGCGTGCGTGCCTGCGGACCCTGCCCCCCCCCCCCCACCCCGTCGTTTCCCCCCGCCCCCTCCTCCCATGCCCACCTGCCTGCCTGCCTGCCTGCCTGACCCCTCCAGCGGCCGTCGGTCGTCAAGAGAGGCATCGGGAAGCGATCCTCACGAGGAGGGCCGGGCCGGCCGGCGGTGACGAGAGCGGAAGTCGTTCGTTGACAGGCCCCAAACTGACCCCTTGGTTTCGGTTTCCTGCTCCCTCTCTCCTCTCCCGGGGTTCTCATCTGCCCCCCTCCCTCCCTCTCCTCCTCCTGCCTTCTCCTGATCCCTGGGCCGCGACGGCGATTCACCTCGGTCATCGTGTTCCGTCCGTCCGTCCTTCCGTCTGTTTGCTCAATCGCTCGAACCACCGAGGGCAGGTCACCTCGGGACGCTCCATCTGAGCGTGCCCTACTCGAGCCTCGGGACCAAGCCGGTCCGCATCATCATCGAGGACGTCTACCTGCTTGCCGTCCCGTCCGGCGAGACCAAGGTGCGTGCGCCGAGGACCCCCCCCCCCCCCCTCTCTCCCCGACTTGAACACGTCCACCGACCCTCTCAACCTGTCCTGGCTGGTCCCCCCGGGGCTGCTGGGATCATCCCATCGTTTCGAGCACTCGTCCTGACTCCCTGTCCCCTCCTAACCAACACAAATGTGTGTCTGTGTGTGTGTGTGTGTGCGCTCGCCCCACCAGTCGGAGCCTGGCGAGCAGGAGCAACGCGACCAGGCGGCCAAGCAGGAGCGGCTCGACGCGGCCGAGGCCTTTGACATCAAGAGTCAGGTCGCCGACGGCGCAGGCGGGGGGGCAGGGGGCGGGGGCGCCGCCGGGGCGGCCGACCAGAAGAAGAATGAGAGTTTGATGGCCGGCATGATTGCCAACATCATCAACAACCTCCAGGTGACGGTCCGCAACATCCATCTCCGGTACGAGGACAAGCTGAGCACGCCCGACGTCGGTCCCCCCTCTCCTTCCTTCCTTTCGCCCTCTCCCCCCAACCCTTCCTCTCGCCCTCCTCTCGTTCGAGGGGCCCTTGTTTCTCCGCGCGAGCGCTGCTGACGTCTGCTTACCCTCTCGCCGCCCGGGCTCGTCCAGCACCCCTTCGCGGTCGGCGTCACGCTCGCCGAGTTTGTCGCCGTCTCGACCGACGAGAACTGGGTTGAGACGTTTATCCACAACACGCACAAGGCGCTCCACAAGATTGCCCGCCTGAGCAGCCTCGCCCTCTACTTTGACACGGACGTCGGCACGATCGCTGCCGGCGCCGACCGCGAGGCGACGCTCGCCAACTTTTCCCACCTCATCACCCGGGGCGGGGCCGACGACGTCCAGAAGCTCCAGGCCCACCAGTTTATCCTCAAGCCCGTCTCGGGCGAGGCCCGGCTCATCATGAACCACCGGATCGACAAGGAGACGCCTCAGGTCGACGCCCAGGTGCTCTTTGACGAGTTTGGCTTCCTGATCGACGACGATCAGTACCGCGACACGCTCTCGATGGTCGACCTCTTCCACTTTTACACGCGCACCCAGCAGTACACGCGCTTCCGACCGCCCGAGGAAGAGTTCCGTCGGAACCCAGCCCGGGCCCGGCTCAAGTTTGCCACGACGGCGATCCGGGCCGAGATCCACGAGAAGGATCGCAAGTGGAGCTGGGCCTACTTTGCCGAGCGCCGCGACGACCGCAGGGCTTACGTCGACCTCTACACGCGTCGCAAGCGCGCCGGCGGTGGCGGCCCCAACAACCCACCGCCCTTTGTCGGGACCGAGCTGGCCCAGCTCGAGGCCCTCGAGCGCAAGCTGCCGTACGAGGACATCCGCTTCTACCGGTCGATCGCCAAGGCCGAGCTCCGTAAGGACGCCGCCTCGCGCCGGCGGCTCGAGGAGGAGAAGGCGAAAGCAGCGGCGGCTCAACCCCCGCAGGGATGGATCGGCTGGGCCTTTGGCGCGGCAACGGCCAAGAAAGCCGAGGTGGTGGCCCCGGAAGCCGAGGACGAGGGCACCATGACCGAGTCGGATCGTCGAGGCCTCCTCTCGCTCGTCGGCTACAACCCCGACGTCGGTTCCTCCTCATCGACAGAGTTGGCCGACGACGTCGTCCCGCGCGATGCGCTCAAGCTCCGGCTCTCGGCCAAGCTCAAGACGGGTTCGCTCGCGCTCCGACGCGACCCGCACGGGCTCAAGACGGACGTCCTCGCCATCGTCTGGGACGCCCTCCAGGCCGACGCCGTCAAGTACACCGACTCGATGGACGCCACCGTCACCCTCGGCGGCTTCCGCGTCTACGACGGCACGACCCCCAACTCGGTCTACCCCCAGATCGTTCGCGTCAAGGACGACGTCGCTGCCGCCGCCGCTGGCAGCAGCAGCAGCAGCAGCAGCAGCAGCTCGGCCCTCGACCGCCGGCGGGTCCAGACGACTCGCGGCGGTGGCAACGACACCCACGACGAGCCGCTCGAGCAGCAGCAGCAGCAGCAGAAGCCGCCGCTCTCGGAGCTTAGCCAGGAGGTCGCGAGCAGCAAGAACCCCTTCTTCTCGCTCCGGTTCGAGCACAACCCGCTCGACCAGCGGGCCGACAACGCCGTCACCGTCAAGATGCGCCACCTCGAGATCATCTACCACAAGGCCTATGTCGAAAACGTCTTCCGGTTCTTCAAACCCCCCGAGAGCCAGCTCGAGTCGATCAACGCGCTGATCGACGTCGCGAGCGAGACGCTCGACGGCATCCGCAAGGAGACGCGAGCCGGGCTCGAGTTTGCCCTCCAGCAGCACAAGACGGTCGACATCAAGCTCGACATGAACGCGCCCATCATCATCATCCCGGAGGACGTCGTCGACCCGGCCTGCCAGCATGTCGTCCTCGACGCCGGTCACATCGCGGTCGAGTCCAACCTCGTCAGCAAGGAGGCGCTCGCCAAGATCCGCGCCAAGGAGGCCCAGCAGTACACCGACGACGACTTCAAGAACCTCGAGAACCTCATGTACGACCGCTTCACGATTCGGCTCGAGGCGGCTCAGGTACGGTCGACGTTGCCCCCCTTTCCGCCCGTCTTTGGCTTGCCAACGCTGGATGACTCGCTGAGGTGTCTTCCGGTTTTCCCCCCTTATTTTCCTCCGCAGCTGCTGATGGGTCCGAGGCTCGAGACGTGCCTCAAGGCGCTCGAGTCGCACCAGGGCGATTCAGACTTTCACATCCTTGAACGCATCAACCTGACGTTCAGCGCCCAGAATGCGATCCTGAACGCGCCCAACCTGACGCGCTTCAAGGTGGCGGGGGACCTGCCCAACCTCCAGCTCAACTTTTCCGATACCAAGTACAGTGCGGCGCTCTCCTCCCCCTCCCCCCCACTTGTCGCTCGTACGATTCCCTGGAACTGATCATGGCTTCGGGCACACCTTCCTTCGGTTCGGGCAGAGACCCTCATGCGGTTCATCGACGTCACGATCCCCAAGTTTGATGACGGGGGCGACGAGGGCGACGCCGCCTCTACGGTGGCGGCCCGGGCCGCGCCTAAGCCGCCGACGATCGCCCCACCCCCGCGGCACAACAGCACGCGCAGCGGTGGCGGCTTCCTCAATCGACCGGTCATCGAGGAGTACAACCTCGAGGAGCACGAGGACGTCGTCGAGGACACGCCCGGCGACGCGCCCAAGGACGAGTTCTTTGACGCGCCGGATATCGCGACCGACCCGGGCGAGACCCACCAAAAGACGTTCGAGTTTCACTTTGCGGTCGACAAGGTCCAGGCGTCGCTCTTCAAGTCGACCGGCCCGGGGCGACCCGAGCGGCATCTCGCCGACGCCGCGCTCGAAGGCTTTGCGCTCGAGTTTGCCCTCCGCAAGTTTGACCTCGGCGTCGACGTCTCGCTCCGGTCCATCTCGCTCGACATGATTCGGCCGGGCAAGAAGGCGGTCCCGCTCGTCTCGTCCAACGACGTCAACGGTCGGCAGTCGACCGCTGATCTGATCAAGGTCCAGTACGCCAAGGTCCAGAAGGACTCGCCCGAGTTCCAGACCGTCTTTGAGGGCGTCGATCAGACGGTTCAGGTCGAGCTCTCGACATTCAACGTTCTGCTCGACCCGGCACCGGTCCTCGACCTCTACGACTGGATCATGACGACGTTCGTCCCAGAGGATCGACCTGAGCCGATGCCGGTTGCGTCGTCAGTTGCACCCACGTCAACCATCACCGAGGATACGACGGCCGACGCCGCAGTCGTCCCCGCGGCCGATGGCGCAAACCAAGACAAGATCCGGGTCCGCGTCAAGATGGTTGAATTTGGAGGTGCGAATCCCCCCCGCCCCCTTCCCCCCCTCATCACTACTCAGGCTGGACGGCCCTAGCAACGGCTTATCTTCCTACCTTCTCCTCCTCCCAGTGCTTCTGCAGCACGACGACCGTCGACTTGCGACACTCTCGATGAGCGCCGGCGACGTCTCGCTTCTCCTGCGCGGGCCGACGATGCGTCTCGCAGCGACGCTGGGTCAGCTGTCGATCGTCGATGACCAGGCCGTCAACATCAAAAACATCCTGTCCTTTGACGGCGAGGACCTGCTCGATTTCAGCTACGAGACTTTCGATCCGAGCGATCCGGATCCGTGCAGCTACGACGCGATGCTCTTCCTCCGGACCGGCTCGCTCAAGCTCTACTTCCTCGAGCGGCCGATCCGGGACCTCTACCAGTGGTCACTCCTCTTCAGTCGCCTGCAAGAGGTCTACACCACGCCCGCCATCGAAGGCGACGAGGCCGACGAGACCGAGGACGTTGATGCTGGCGACGAGAGCTTCGATCTGACGCCGGCCGGTCAGCCGGCAGCACCGGCCAAGACGCTGGCCTTCCGGATCGAGATCCTCGACCCGACCATCTTCATTCTCGCCGACGACGCTGCGTCTGACTCGCAGGCGATCAGACTTAGCGTCGACCAGATCCTGATGTCGCAGCAGGTCGGTTCTTGCTTTCTCCCGTGCGTCCATCCATGTATGGCGACGCTGACGTCTCTACCTTCCTTGTGTGACACCCAGGGCATCCTCGCACTCAACGTTCAGAAGCTCGGCATGTCGCTTCTGAGAATGGACCGGCCCAAAGAGACTCTGCGATTCCTTGACGAGATTGACATTGTTCTCTCGATGGACTCGCGTCAGGTCTCCTCGCACCAGACGACTGACATTGAACTCAACGTCGAACCCGTCATCTTCCGTGCCTCGTACCGCGACATCCTCCTCATCACCGAGATCGTCAACAAGGGCATCGCCATTGCCGCTTCGGCCACGCACGCCGAGGAGGAAGTTCAGAAGGCGACCGACGAGGTCAAGGCCTCAGAGCCTGTCGCTTCGCTCGCCCCGCCGCCGCCGACGAGGCCGCGCCGCGACACGCGGACGTCGCGGGCGTCCATGTCAACATCGCCTTCACGTGCGCGCCGGCTGACGGCGAGCCGGACGGAGAAGCCCAAGATTCTCCTCTCGACAGAGCATGTGCGTCGGCCACACGCGATCATAATTCTGATGAGCAACACCCTGCTGACCTTGCCCTGCCCCCCTGCTTTCCTACAGCTCAAAGCCTCCTTCGAGGGCTTTCAGCTCGTCCTTATTGGTGACCTCCACGAGCTACCGCTGCTCCACCTTCACACGCGCCCCTTCAAGGCGACGGTGCAGGACTGGTCTGGCGACGTCCGTCCTACTGCAGTCAAAGCCAGCGATCTTCAACAGACCGTATGCTGACTCTGTCTATCATGCTGCGGCCTACAGATGAAGTTCATCACGGCGCTTAAGCCGTCAATCAAGTATTACAACCTGACCAACTCGGCCTGGGAGCCTCTTCTGGAGCCGTACTCGTTTATGCTGCGCGTGAGTAACGGTCAAAAGTCACGTTCTCAACTTCGTTACCCGCTAACTAGTCCTTCTCCTGCAGGTGTCTCGATCCGAAAGCGGTGGCGACGCCGGCAAGATGGCCGTCAGCTTCTCGTCCGAGGAGCGGCTCGAGCTCAATGTCACGTCCACTTTCATCGAACTCGCAATCACGAGCTACACGCAGTGGACCAAGGAGAGCGACCGGATCCTTAACAGTGCCCGCGGTGGTGACGCGCCGTACCTGATCAAGAACCGGACAGGCTATCCGATCGACATTTGGGCCGACAAGCGCGACACGCGCGGCCGCAAGACGCCGGTCGCTAACGGCGAGGACATTCCGTGGCGATTCGAGGACTACAAGACGATCCGTGAGCACGTCGGCGAGTCAATGCACCACTCGCTCGGCCTTCTCATCCATGAGGCCGATTGGGAGCAGCTGCGCGACATCTCGGTCGACAAGGAGGGCTACTTTTCACACGCACTCCGGCCACGGCTCGACAAGAACCCGCACCGGCTCATTTGCAACATTGAGCTCATCAAGAATGTCAAGGTCGTCACCTTCCGCTCGCCGCTGCGGGTCGAGAACCTAACGCACGTCCCGGTTGAGCTCATCATCATCGAGAAGACGGGCAAGCCGAGCCCGACCATCTACAAGATCGCTCCGGGCGAGGATTTCCCCCTCCCGATTGAGGCCGCGTACCACAAGCGCTTCAAGATCCGGCCCGACCCAGGTTTCGACTTTTCGTGGTCGTCCGAGAGCCTGCACTGGGAGGATCTGCGCTCGCGGCCGGTCCGGGCGATCGCGTGCAAGTCGCACGAGGCCCGCGAGGCACCATTCCGTTTCCAGGCGTCGGCCGTCATTGAGGGCAACGAGAGCAACGCCAAACGCTACCCGCAGCTCTCGCTCCGCCTGCGGGCGCCGGTCGAGATCGAGAACCTGCTGCCGTACGACATCAAGTACCGCGTCTTTGACAAGAACACGAGTCTCAACACCTCCATCTTCCTCCGCAAGGGCGGTATCAGCCCAGTCCATCAGGTCGAGCTCTCACACCTGCTGCTCCTGAGCGTCCAAGTTCAGGACGCCGGTCTCAAACCCTCCGAGTTCGCCATCATCAATACCGACAACCCCGACGACTTCAATATTGAGGACACGCTCGTTCTGACGGACCTCAAGGGTCTCAAGCTCAATCTCAAGATCCACTATGTGTCCGTCCTTCCTTAGGCAGGCGGTATGCAGCGCCTCTCCTGACCGTGCGCTCCGCTCCCTTGATCCGTAGCCGCTATCCGGACCCCAGCGGAGCTTTCAAGGTTCAAGTCTATAGCCCGTACGTCTTCTTAAACAAGACGGGCCTGCCATGGGCGGTTCGGTCAAAAACATGGATGGGCCAGCCTCGCGATGCGGCCGGCAGCCTCGACCTTCGCGACGACTACCTCAAGGCCGAGCCGACGCCGCTCATGTTCTCCTTTGCAAACGACGACCGGCGCAATAAATGCCTGCTCAAGTTTGGCGACTCGATGTGGTCGAAGCCGCTCTCGTTTGAGACTGTCGCCGCCGACATGGAAGTCATCAATGAAGCTGGCGCCGGTCGTCATCAGGTCCACACCGGCCTCTCATACGTCGAGGGTCTCGGGAAGGTACGCTGGAGATGCTGCCTAGCCTGATCTGGCTCTGCGCGCTGACGAGCGATGAGCTTTCCATTTCCTTAGTACAAGCTCTCGAAGGTCGTCACACTCACGCCGCGCTTCTTGATCAAGAACAACCTGTCCGAGACGATCAGTGTCCGGCAGGAGGGCAGCGACGGGTTCATCCATCTCGGACAGGGCGAGCGCGGCCCGCTGCATCGCTTCGTCAAACGTGGCGGCGGCAATGGCGAGGAGCCGAGGGTTGTCATTGCACTGCAGGGCCTGAACGAAGTCTGGTGCGTCTCTTCCTTAGCCCGCACAAAGCTGATCGGTCTTGCAGTCCACTGACGTCAGTCCGGAGGCTTTTGTCAGGTCGGCCCCTTTCAACATCACTGAGATCGGCCGCGTGCACGTGACTCTGCCGCGCAAGAACCCGACGACGGGCCAGAACAAGTCGCAACTCGTCCGCGTCGAGGTTATCATCGAGGGTCCCTCCATCTTTGTCCACCTTAGTAACGAGACCGACCCTTGGCCGTTCAAGATCCAGAACGAGACCGACGAGGAGTTTCAATTCTGCCAGACAGTACGGCTCGCTCGCTCAAATGCTTATGCGTTAAAGATGCTGACGACCTTGCCGCGCTTTTGTTTGCGTAGGATGTCAAAACGACGGAGGGCGTTAGCGAAGGCCCGCGCAAGGCGCGGACGATGCATACGGCGCACCCCTTCTCGTCCGCTGACTATGCTTGGGAGCTCCCCGCCGAGAGCAACAAGCGTCTCAAGATCATTGCCAATGGCCGCGAGCGTCTGGTCGACGTTATGGAGATTGGCGTCCTCGCTCCGTTCCGTTTCACCGACGTGCGTCCTGATCTATCGCCGCTACGATGCGATCTGCCAGGCTGAGATCTTTTCTGCGCGGTCCGCATTCAGAAAACGGGCCACTCCCGCATCGCATCACTCGACGTCCGCGCTGAGGGTCCGTCGCAGCTCCTCATCATTACCAACTATGAAGAATCGCACAGCGCCTTCAAGCCGACAGGCCGTGGCACTCTCTCGCGAACGAGCACGATGGACAGCAACGTTGCCTTCGAGGCTGTTCCGACCGACACCTCGGTCAACATGACCGTCAGCGTTGATTTCGAGGGGGTCGGCATTTCGGTTGTCAACAAGCGCATGCAGGAGCTCGTTTACATGTCGTTCCGCGGGCTCGAGCTGCGCTACGTCGACACGGCGACGTCCTACTCGGCCTCGGTCAACTGCAAGTGGATCCAGATTGACAATCAGCTGTTCGGCGGGATCTACCCCATCATCTTCTACCCGTCCGTCGCTCCCAAGGACGGCAAAGACCTCGACTCGCATCCAACGCTTCAGTCGTCGGTCATTGTTCTCAAAGACGAGAGTGCGTCTGCGCTCCTGAGCTTTACGGTCCGATCGCTTCCTGACCCCAGGTTCCACCCGTCCCTACAGCCCACGGCGTCCTATACATCAAATACGCCTCGATTCTCATCCAGGCCATCACGGTCGAGCTCGACGAGGACTTTGCCTACGCGCTCTACGACTTCTCGCAGTTTGACGGCGCGGCCTGGCAAGAGCAGCCTGAAGAGTAGGTCGCATTGGATGATTGCGTAGGATCCTCAACCTACAATGCTGACCCCTGATCGCCTCTGATCTCAGCGTCCTCATCGAGAACCCCGGGCCCATCCCGGATGCCAAGCCAGACGCTGGCGGCCCGCCCGTCTACTTTGAGTCACTGGCGCTGCAGCCGATGCAGCTCGAGTTGTCATTCATGCGAACCGAGCATGTCAACGTCCAGGAGAAGCAGTGCGTCAAGGCTGCTCGACATCGCCGAGTCCAACCGGGTCCCAGCTGACGTTCATTCCTGTCCTGCAGGCGGAGCACGCGCAATCCGCTCCTGTTTGTGCTGAACGCGCTCACGATGGCGCTCGGTAATGTCAATGCTGCGCCGGTCCGACTCAACGCACTCATGATCGAGAATGTCCGACTATCGATGCCGGCCCTTCAAAGCCGCGTCATGCTACACTACACGAACCAATTTACATACCAGCTCTACCGGATCCTTGGCTCAGCCGACGCTTTTGGAAACCCTGTCGGCCTTTTCACCAACGTCAGCTCTGGCGTCCACGACATCTTTTACGAACCCTATCAAGGCTTCGTTCTCCACGGGAACAAGGATCTCGCCAGCGGTATCGCCCGCGGCGCCTCGAGCTTCGTCAAAAAGACAGTCTTTGGCGTCTCGGACAGCATCTCAAAGGTGACCGGCTCGATTGGCAAGGGTAGGTCTTCTCACCGATGATTTGAGCTCGAACATACGAAGGCTGATAGATACCGCTCACGTTAGGTATCTCGGCTGCGACCCTCGACCCTGAGTATCAGGCGAGGCGTCGCATGGCACAGCGGCGCAACAAGCCTCGGCACGCGCTTTACGGACTCGCTGCCGGGGCTCAGGCGTTCGGCACGAGCGTCGCTAGCGGGCTTGAGGGCCTGGCGCTCAAGCCGATCGAAGGCGCAGAATCAGGCGGCGCGGGGGGTTTCTTCAAGGGCGTCGGCAAGGGCCTCGTCGGCATCGTCACCAAGCCCGTTGTCGGTGTCTTTGATTTCGCTTCAACGGCGACGCAGGGCATTCGCAACACGACGACCGTCTTTGAGGGCGCCGACATCGACCGCATCCGCCTGCCGCGTTTCACGGCCGCCGATGGCGTCCTGAGGGTGAGCGCCGACGAAACTCTCATATCCAGTCTGTAGTTTGGGAAAACTGACCGTGCCGAGATTATGCTACTCTCAGCCCTTCTCTGGACGCGAGGCTCTTGGCCAGTCTTGGCTCAAGGACCTCGAGAACGGCAAGTATTTCAACGAGACCTACGTCGCTCATCTCGGTCAGGCCTTACAATCTGCTGCTCGTTTGGCCCCAATGATTTACTCACACGCTTCACCTTCTCCCTCTACAGATTTTCCAAACGACGACACCGTCTGCATGCTTACGACGACGCGCATCCTCCTCATCCGGTCAATCAAGTTGCGCGTCGTCTGGGAGGTTGCCTTCTGGGAGCTCCAAACGATCTCACTTGAGCCTTCGGGCATCGCGCTACTTCTCCGCGATGGCGTTCAGGGTCCTTTCCTACCGCTCCCGGAGACGAGCAGCCGCATGTGGCTTTGGAAGAACCTCGAGCGGGTCCTCCGGGCGTACAACGCGAGCCGGGCCAGCGTCGACGGCGCCTGAGGGCCGACTACTCCGACGAGCTATGCGCCAGGTGGCGCGGAACCGCGATCTAGACACGATTAGCTACGACACATCCATGAACTCTCTTGTACTCTATCCTTTTGACACGGCGTGTTTGGGTGGCGGCTGATAAGCAGTCGGTAGCGCGGGAGGAAGGAGGTGGGTTGCCTCGAGTTGCTCAGCTGGTCGCCCAAAGACCTCAGCCGCCACTTCCCGTTTGCCCCTTTCGGCCGTCGACATCCATCCGCTCATCGTCTCTCCCTACACCAACGGCGTCCAAACACCTCCCGGACCGAGAGGTCCGTCCGCACGACCAAGCCTGACCTCCAGTGCATCACGGCAGCATCTTCTGAGGAGAGAGGCTCAGGCTGTTGCTAGGCTCGTCGCCTGCTCACGCTGACAACCTGCCGGACCTCCGCTTCTCCCGGTGCTGCAGCCTCCAGACCTACCGCCTGTCTCGACTGCTGTAAGCGATTGACGCAGCGCTGCTGCATGTCGCGCCATGCGTCCTTCTTTGCTGCCGCCCGTCAGGTCGCCCAGGAGTCTACCATGACGCAGAAGCTTGGCGCGGTCATCGTCAAGGGCAGCCGGATCATCGGCCGCGGGAGGAACCAGCACATCCGGTGCGTCTCGCTCGACCCTTTCTTAGGCAAGCCGATGCCCCGGCTGTTGCAGCCAGAAGCTCCCAGTTAGTATTGACCGCCTTCGCCGCTCACGCCGTCATGCATGCCCGCAGGCAAGGAATTGTGACATATGGTGGCGAAGGCGATCCCAGCTCTGACGGCTCGTCGACACTCGACCACCGACCGACGGCCGTTCCGCACCTCTCGCTGCACGCCGAACAGGCCGCGATCCGGTCGTGCCTCCACTTCAACGCCCGCCAGTCGCTCGCCTCGCTCGACAAGTATTTCCTCCCCGTCTCGGCCTCGTCGTCAGTGCCGACGTTCCAGACGCGCCCGCAGCCGCCGAGGGGCCGCCGACGCGAGTACGAGGCCCCAGAAGACGTCTGCAAGGGCACGGCGCTCTACGTCGGCCGCTGGAACTCTGGCGCCAGTCTCGGTATGACGGCAAAGCCGTGCTGGCGCTGCATTCAGACAATGTTCGACTTCGGGATTCGAACCGTACTCTGGACGGTGACGACGCCGGCGACTCTGCCTGCCCGGGTCATCCCTGGCCTTGTCGACCCGGCGCTCTTCCACGACCGGTCGCTCTCGGTGGACCCCGGACCCGAGCGGTACTTTCTTAGTCCGGACGGCGAGTGCTTTGCTGAAGCCAAGGTCGCCGACCTTTGGCGGACCGTCCAGGAGGCGAGCGATCTCGAGACGAGCGGCTTCATGACGCTCGCCGAGGAGTTTGCCATCAAGCAGCAGCGCAAGCGCTTAGCCTGGCAGGAAGGAGCTAGGAGAGGCTCTCAGGAAGGGGGCATCGAATGAGCCTCACCCGCTGACACGCCTTCTGAGCGGACCGACCCTTGCCTTTCAAGAATGATGTGTCATCCAGAGCGCACAGCAGGGCGCACGACCGAGCAGGCCGTGTCATGAAGGCGTCGCCTGCAACGACTCTCCTCGAGAGAGGAGGTCCAGCTCGCGCTCGATAGAGAGAATCTCATGCGACGCTGCTGCCGACGTCGCGAATTGGCCGTGACGGTGCCCTCGAAGCGCTGCCTCGAGCAAGATCTTGCGTTCTATGGGGGCGATGCCGATGCCGTAGAATTGCAACTGGCTAAGGATTCCTCTTGCCTCCTTTACAATGGCGGTCGAAGTCAATCTCCGATTAAATACGGCTGA
Organism: Cystofilobasidium macerans; assembly: GCA_014825765.1. Lineage (NCBI taxonomy): Eukaryota > Fungi > Basidiomycota > Tremellomycetes > Cystofilobasidiales > Cystofilobasidiaceae > Cystofilobasidium > Cystofilobasidium macerans. The sequence continues at coordinate 34,695 of MVAP01000113.1, read as the reverse complement.
GAGAAGCTCCTCGGCTAGTGCGAGTGTCGGCTCGAGGCCTAGTCCGAAGAGTCGTCGAAGGGTTGCCTGGCGTATCCCTGCGACGAAGGTCGGCAGGGCGACGTAGCGGTCGAGAAAGAGCCCGAGTAGGGCTCGATGCTCACAAACTTCGACCGGATCAGCCGCCTCGGCCGTCGCTACCGGCGAGACCGACTCAAGCTCGTCGTCGAGGGTCCTGAGCTTGATGAGGTCGGCGAGCACGCTGCCGTCGATCGTCAGGTCAAGCAAGCCCTCATCGTAAAGCGTCCGGACGAGCTCCACCTCGTACTCTGTGAGAGAGTCGGCGATCAAGCTGCCGGGCTCCCTGGATGCGGCCGGGGACACAGCCCGCTGCAAGGCCTTCTTCAGAAGGCGGCCCCGTTGTGCGCGTAGGCTCTGCCTAGAGAACTCGCCCGAGAGCCGCATTGCCGGCCGAGATGGCCTAGCTGAAGTTCCCTGAATTGCCGAGATAGGGCTGATTGAGGGCCAGAGCGACGGAGACAGATGCGGAGGAAGGTCGTGCGACGACGAAGTGGACAGACAGTCGAGGATCGGCACGGGAGAGGGTCGGATACCTGATGGCGGCTTCGACTGATACCTCCCAAGCTGGAGGCCCATCGCGTTCGCATGCAGCAGATGGTCAGAGGTCCTACGACGGAGCTCTTTCTTGTCCTGCTTCGACTGCTTGGCTGACCAGGGGTTCGGCCCGTCGACCAGACGGGCTACCTCGCCGCCAAGCTCCCAGAGCTGGAAACCGTCGGCTTGCGCCGAGACGGCGAGGCCGTCGGCCACAGCTTCAAAAGCGAGCGCATGGTCGACTGGACGGGGCCGAGAGTTGGCCAAAGAGGAGGAGCTCTCAAGCGACGAGTGAAGTATTCTTCCAAGTCGGGCGGTGGGTCGGACCATAGCGTCAGGCAAGTCGTGGTGGTTAGCGGAAAGCGGGGTCGGCACCGGGGCTGCCTGCGCAGCAACTCCGTCGCGACGAGTCTGCATGCAGGTCGTACGTACGTACACGCACCCGAGGCACTTTGTGCAGCGCCAATAGCCAATGTCGAGAGGTTTTCCAAGCTTCTGAGGGGTGGTGCCGATAGCATTGCATGACGTTTATAAGCCAGAGAGGTGATATAATAGCCTGCGCTGTTTGCCTAAGACCGTCGCTCGCATGTCCGCCCGGGCTCTGAACTGTCGCACACATCGAACGGTAGCCCTCTCGGATTTTTCGAAGTCTCCACTCCTCGAGTCATCCAAGCAAGGAGCCTGGAGGAGGCTCACCGGGAGCTCTTACGTCAACAATTGCAAGTGCCGTTGCCGACCAACGGTTTTGTTGATCGTGCTACTGACAGAATCGATGATACAACCAGGCCCGCCTCGAGGCACGTGTCCAAAAGACGAGACGAAAGGTGGGGACAGAACCGGGCAGAGTAGGAGAAGGATGGTGGATAAGGATTGGGCCAGCTCACAATGACGAGACGCGGCAGATCCACCCCTGCAGATGCGTCGGCGGCACTTGACGTTGGCGGATAAAGTCCCGAGCGTCATCAAAAATGTTGAACTTGCTGAGAATAATACGACGCTCGGTGCTCGCACTTACCTTCGGCCCTCAGATGACTGGTAGAAATCCACCAAGGCCATCCAATGTCCGGGAGGAATGATGAGAACCAAAGGGCAAGCAAGAATCTTGCACCACATCAAGTAAACGTGCCATTCTTAGCCCTAAAGGACAGCGGAAAGCGTACCGAGGGCAGGGTGAGAGTCTGCTTCATAATGTTCGATAGCCCTCTGAGGGTCAGGATATGCGGGCGAGGGAAGGAATGAGTCGCAGATCAGAATTCTCACCTTGGAGGGGGCCGCATGAAGATTTTATCCGGGCCACTCCACTAGCAAACTGGCAAATGATATCAGTCGTCAATGATCAGCCCGGCCGCCTCTCCTTTGAAGGTCTCATTAAGACAAAGCTTTGAGTAGCCGCTGTATTTGGATTTGCAGTCAGACTATCTGGGACTGACGGGTTGAAGGGAAGAGAAGCAGGGAGGGTAGAAGAGCCGAAACAAAGCACCGAGGATCAGCACCCAGAGCCCTCGTCGAGGACTAGAGTTGGCAGGAAGTGGAGCTGGGTCTCATCGCTTGCAATAGATGCCCGGGCTGAAGTCTCTTGTGGGGTGATGGCGTACTATCCAGGTTTGGCGCCGCCAGGCCTGGTCGAAGGCACGGCAGGCTGGGCCGAGGAGATCAAGTCGTTCGGGGTATTATCCTGGTCTCCCTTCATGCACCGGCATGGAGTCTGCTATTGACATGCATGTTGCCAAGATTGAATGGACTGGAGGAGCTGGAGAAGGCAGGCAGGGGCGGGCGAAGGTTGGCGGGCTGTTGGCTCAAGCGGCACGAGCGGGATATAAAGGCGACGGCAGCAGCGCGGTGTAAGGTAAGATCAAAGGGGCCGACTGGCTGACTCAGAAAGTGTCGTCGACTGCACGCCACTGCCCGAGATATTTCACGCAGTCAGTCCATCTCCCGGAAGGATAGAACTCCATGTTACAACTGATGCTGACGCACCTTTTTGCCAGATCCTAGTGTATGTGAAGGCCTTTTCATTGTGAGAGAGGCTCGGCAAAGCAAGCTCGGATCCCCGTATTGCTGACTTCACCCTCAGAGGCCCTCGCCGACGCTGGCCCAAGCCTTCGTTGCCGCCCAGCTCTGAATGTCCTAGCGGGAGAGATGTCGGAGCCCCCTGGTGTATCGAGCCCGCCACAAGGTGTTTCCTTGGAGACAGCGGGTGGCGCAAGCCGCGCGGGTCCGAATTCCGCTCCCTTCACGCTTTCCTTCTGGCTCGCCGACGCGCTCGAGGCGGACAGGGGTGCCATGCGAGCAAAGGGTGACAAGGAGGAAGGGAAAGGGGCTGGCTGCGCAGCTGCAGACGGCCAGTCTAGCCCCCCTTTATGACGTGCGTCGCCCTCGCCTTTTCATCCATCTACCTCTGACATTCTCCCACTCAGAATCAAGGTAAATACTGCCGAGCGTTCGCATAGGTGGCAGTTTCGCTTAGCCTCGCTGCCGTGTTTAGGCCCTGCGGATACTCGTGCTCTGTGGCTCCTTGGTCGAGATCATGAGAAGCAGGCAGCTGACGAGGACGCACTGTATATCGTCAGTCGCCGTGCTGCGTTTCTTCCCGCTCCGCCGTGAATATATGCGTCGTTTCACATCGTCGGGCATCCCTTCCCTGGTGGACCTTGCTGCTCTCGAGTGCTCTCGCAAATTCTCAAGCCATTTCCGCCGTGCTTTTGCTTGCAGTGAGGACGGGTAGAAGGGAAGATCGTGCACATGCGAATTGACACGCGCCCAGCCCTCCCCTTCGCTTTTACAGCTACAGTAGCCGAGTCAGAGGGAATGGATCGAAGCTAGGAGTAGCCGCGCTTAGAGGACACCGGCGGCGGTGATCTCGACCTTGGCCTTGGGCTTGCCGCTGTGAAGATTGAGAATAGCAAAGGGAGGCTCGGAGTCAGTAAGAGTCGATTAATAGGAATCCAAATGGTCGGTGAGAACGTACGAGTCCTGTGTGCCGACAATGATGACAAAGGGGATGGAGAAAAGGACAAGATTGAGGCGGAGGTAGAAGAGAACGATTAAAAGAGGGAGTGCATTGTTGAGGAGTAAAGAGGGGGGGGGGGGGGAGGAGGAGGCGTCAGTCGAGAACCAACTTGCAGATCAGACCGAGCCGACGACGCACGCTGCCGTAGCTCTCGATCTTCGAGACGAGGTCGAGGCCCTTGGTGACCTCGCCGAAGACGCAGTGCTTGCCGTCGAGCCAGCTGGTCTTAACGGCTGCGAAGGTTGGGATAGATGCGCGCGGTCAGCCTCGGACCGCTCACAAAACAGCCGCTGTCAGGTGCTCACTGGTGATGAAGAACTGCGAGCCGTTGGTGTTGGGGCCGGCGTTGGCCATCGACAGCAGTCCCGGCTTGGTGTGCTTGAGGGTGAAGTTCTCGTCGGCGAACTTGGCGCCGTAGATCGACTTGCCGCCGGTTCCGTTGTGGTTGGTGAAGTCACCACCCTGGAGCATGAACTGGGGGATGATGCGGTGGAAGCCCGAGCCGGCGTAGCCGAAACCGTTCTGGCCGGTGCAGAGCTCGCGGAAGTTGCGGGCCGTCTTGGGGACAACGTCGTCGTAGAGCTTGAACTCGATGCGGCCGGCAGGCGAGCCGTTGACTGGAGAGTGCAGAAGACAGATTGTGGAGGGAAAGGAGTCAGTGAGTTGTTCATGGAGGGCACGGATATTAAGGCGACTACGCACTCGAGATGTCGAACTGGAAAGAGGGCGGATGACGGCGTCGAAAAAATAAATCAAAGGTGTCAGCCCGAGGGAACGTTGAGGAACGATCCGGGAGGAAAGGGTCGATGGGCCGACCCATCGATTTGAAGAAACGGACGCACGTAGACGTTGCTGGGTTAGCGAGGAAGGCGACAGGGACAGCGTCAGCATAGTTTCTTTCGCACGAAGGATGGGCAGGGAAAGCTTGGCGAGATGCCATCTCGTCGTCCGTCGCCGCTCCAAGTCTTTCCCTGGACCAGCGGCGGCGGCGACCTACGAAAGGAAGAGATGGTGCGGTGCAGAGACTTACGACATGATTAAAAGAGCTGCGAAGATAGGTTGCGCAGGTTAGGAGGAGTCAGCCCTGCCACTCTTTTCGGAGCTGGCAAAACCTCGGGAGGAACGTACAGGTAAAGGCTGGGTGAGGAGTCTTTGGATGGGCGTTCGAGGCGAGCGAGGCGTCCGCTGCCGTCGCCAGCCAGGGGCAAGCCGTAGGCGGTGGGCGGAGTTTGAAACCGGCCTTCCTGCCTGCCGCCGCTCCTCAGCTCAGGCACAGGCAGGGCCCGAGGCTCCCTCCGACTTCAATCACTTCCCTTCACCCTTTACTCCTCAACTCTTGTTCCGAATCTCCAGCCATGGCCAGTATCGAGGAGCTCTCCCTGTCCGACCACGAGGACGCCCCCCAGCTCGTCGCCTCGGACGCCGACCTTGACAAGGTCATCGTGCGTCCCTCTTTCGCCCTCTTGACTTACTCCCTCGACCCTCGAGGTCGAACTACTCTTTAAGGAGGCCTCCGCGAGGGCATAGGAGCGCAGTCAACACGACGAGGTCGGGTACTCCTCGCGCACACGGCCACATTCGCTGCGACGGTCCTCCCTCCTGGTCGGCCTGCGGCCGGCTCATCGTATGGTACCTTGCCCGCGAAAAGCCCGGCCCATCATCTCCCTTCCCGAGTCCGCCGCCGTCGTCGACGTTGCTACTCGATCATTGGATGGAGAGGACGGCGTTCATGCGTCAGAGAACTTGCCTGCTGACTCTTTACACCCCCCCGCGTCGCAACCTTCAGTCGCGCTCGGAGCGCAAGGCCCGCCAGGCGCTTGCCAACCTCGGCCTCAAGAAGGTCGCCGGCATCACCCGCGTGACCGTTCGCCGGCCCAAGAACGTCCGTCTCCATCGCCTCTCCTGGCTGGCTCGCGCTGCTGGCTCAGCGTTTCTGCTCCGAGAAGACCCCCCGGCTGACCTCGCTAGCGCAATCCCTCTGCCGTCGCTGCCGCTCAGATGCTCTTCGTCGTTTCCAACCCGGACGTCTACAAGTCGCCCACCTCGGACGTCCACATCGTCTTTGGCGAGGCCAAGGTCCGTCACATGTATGACCTGTGTCTTTTCTGCCTCCTCGCTGACCTGGTCCTTCTCCTGTCACTCTCCCGCAGGTCGAGGACCAGTCCCAGCAGGCTCAGATGGCCACTGCCCAGCAGCTCGCTGCCGCTAGCGGCCTCGGCGAGGAGGAGGACGGCGACGAGTGCGTGATCTTCTCTACCTTTTGTCCCTTCACTTTGCTGATGGCGTCTAATTTTGTCGCACCATCACGCCCGATAGGATCCCGGAGCTCCAGAACCTCGTCACCGACAAGACGCCCAAGACGGCGCCCCAGGCGTCTGACGCCGAGATTGACGAGAAGGACGTTGAGATCCTCATGGCTCAGGCCTCGTGCGACCACGACAAGGCCGTCCGGCTGCTCAAGGAGGCCAACGGAGACCTCATCAACGCTAGTACGCCCCTTCTTCCCCGCCTCTTGCTGCCGCCTGTCTTATCTTCTGCTGCCCCTCGCTAACCGGCTGCTTTCTCTCGTCAAATTCCGCTTTTCGTCAGTCATGGCCGCCTCCGAGTAAAAAGGACATACGCTTGCGAGCCCCCACCCCCTTCTGTACCTACTGGATTGCAATCACCTGCTTTGCTCTAGACAAAAAGAGGCCGACAGCAAGCTCTTTTCCTTTGACCGCGCATGGTCGCTCGCCTGTCTCGAATGCGTGGGAGCGGTCTTTGCGAGCGGCCCTTCTGAGGTCATGGGGGCGCAAAGGCTGGTCTTCGGTGGCTGTCGGGTATGTCGCACTTCGGGGAGCGGGCTACGTGGTCGACTCTGTGCAGCCTTCAACCAGAGAGGCCAAATCATCATCCCTCTTCATATCCCGATCGGAAGGCGAGACCGCCGACCCTGCCAGCGTCCTGAGGGTGCAGGCCGTCTAGCTCGCATCACGACTCTAAACATCGCTTCCCTGGTTTCCTATTCTCGCTCACTCGGGTTGCATGGCTTCCGTAATTCCGGCATAGTACCAACCAGAAGACCCGTCTCCCTCGCTCTCATTGCGATGAAGACGCTGGACATTCATTATAACGGCACATGGGGTGTACTTGCCGGGCAAAGGCGACGCGCGCCTTGTCCTCCGGACCTTGACCATCCACTATTGAGATCTACGCGATGGTCACAGTTGGAAAGCGAGGACGAAAACGCTGAGCATCATGACGTTATTAGCCCTCGTCAAACACAGGCTCCTGAGGTCGACGTCGCAGTGCGGCAATAGTGAGCATCCCTTAGCCCGCTCGCCGCAGTCGTCGACAGTTCCCTCAGACAAAGCAGCGCAATTACGTCCATCAGGCACATTCGTCAGAAGACGTTAGTGCTGATCCGCCCGTCTGAAAAGTAGCGGTTGATTAGGGTCGCATACAGGCCCAGGGCCAACGGCGGCTGCAGGCACGCTTAGGCAGACGAGCCGCGCAGCGGCACGACCTTCGTCGGCCACGTCGCCAGCTTCGCTTGCCTCAGGCTGCTGACAGATGTCCAAGAAAGCGGCTGGGCCTGACGATCTCTCTCTCTCCCTCTGTCCGGCGCGTGCAAGGCCGAGCGCCACGGAAGAACCCCCTTGCAAATGTGCCCTGGTCCAAAGGTCAGCAGGGAGGCGGACGGGCGGCCGAGCGACGCGGAAGGCGGGGCGACGCACCCCTCCGCATTCCAGGAGACCAACGACGCCCCTCCGAGCCGTCGCCAGTTTCAACCGCCACCACGGGCTGCGGACACCACGGCCCGGGACCGGACCTGGAGGCCCTCTCTGCTGACCGGGGGCAAGAAGGGCTGATCTTTTTGGCCCCCGAAGCTGACCCTACTGCTCGCCGACGACCGCGAGTCTCCCCTCTCCCTCTCGACGCCCTCAAGACCGCCAGCAGCCCCCTGCCTGTCCACCTGTCGCAGCGCACCAAGAGCCGCCGACCGCCCAGCCAGCCAGACCATGATCACGCACTCAGCCGCCGCCGCCGCTTCTGCAGCTGCGCCTGCGCCTGCTTCTGCTGCTGCTTCAGCTGCTGGCCCGCCCTCGACGCGCGAGCCGTCGCTGTCGACGGTCGTCGCCGAGCGCGACACCGAGAAGCTCGCCGGAGCCGACGCCGACCGGGTCGAGATTGCCATCGACGGACCCTCGCAGCCGGTAGCGCCGGGCGTGGGAGCTCGGGGTCCGCATGAGAAGGTGCGCTGTGCTCAAAGGTTCGCCGAGAGGGCCTGCCGCTCGCCTGGCTAACCTGTTCTCTCCTGGTCCTGCCCAAAGGGCGCAGCCATCTCCATTGCCGAGGCCGCCGACGGCGTCGACGACGTCTTTGTCAAGAAGGAGGGCGGGCCCGACTACCGTGCCGTCAGCTGGATTGGCGCCCTCGTCCTGCTGCTCAAGACGCAGATCGGCCTCGGCGTTCTGGCCCTCCCGAATGCGTTGATGACGCTCGGCCTCGTCGTGCGTAACAGGAGTCGAACCTTGCTCGGCGGCCAGCTGCTGACGTCCTCGCTGCGCTCCCATCCTCCAGCCTGGCCTTATTGTCCTGCTCGGGCTTGGCTTCATTACCACGTACTCCGACTACAGTGCGGCCTTTTCACCCTTGTGTGCAGCAAGCTGCGCTGTTCCGCTGACGTCTCGTCTCGTCTCTCTCTTTTAGTCCTCGGCCAGTTCCGCACCCAGTTCCCCGGCATTCATTCTGTCGGAGACGTAGGCTTCGTCATGTTTGGGGTGATCGGTCGCGAAATAATCGGCTGGTCGTGCGTCTCGCTAACTGCCAGAAGCAGTAAACCTGCCCTCCGCTGACCGCGTGCCCTTCCATGCAGCTACTTCTTGTTCATGGTTTTCCTCACTTCCTCTGGCGTACTGGCGACCTCGTACGTCCGGCCGTCAATTCTGCTATCCCACGTATCTGCTGACGTGTAAAATCCTCCACCCTTGCAGGATTGCCCTGAACGCTATTACCGAGCACGCTACGTGCACCGTCGTACGTTACTCTCACCGCTTGAGCGGCAGACATTCACTTGGCTGACATCAGTCAACGATTTCAGGTGTGGGCCGTCGTCGCGGCCATCATAATCGGCTTCGGTGCCTCGGCTCGGACGTTCAAACAGATCTCTTGGCTCGGGTGGCTTGGCATTTCGTTCCTTCTGCGTGCGTCCCGGAGCTCTCGCAAACCTCAGCGACCTGGCCGCTGACCTCAATTGGTTTTCCAACCAGCCGCCGTCTTCATCGTCGTCATTGCATGCGGTGTTAGCAACCGCCCACCGGCCGCGCCGCCAGGCCTCCCCTTCGACAAGAAGCTCCGGGCGTTCAACAACCCCTCCTTCACCGACGCCATGGTCGCCGTCGTCAACATCCTCTTCGCCTACTGTGGCACGCCTGGTTTCTTCTCGGTCATCGCAGAGATGAAGGCGTGTTCGCTTTTGTCAGCATTCGTATCTGCCGATCGCTAACTCGCGGCGTCCCCACACAGAACCCTCGCCACTACAATCGGGCCATGTTCGCTTGCCAGGCCTTCTCCATCGCGTTCTACACGACTGTTGCCGTCGTCCTTTGGTACTGTCAGTCGTCGTTCTTGGCTTTCGGGTTCCTGAGACAAGCGCTGACGCGCATCGCCGCGCTCTTCCTCGCGCAGACTGCGGCCGGTACGTCGCGTCGCCCGCTCTCGGCTCAGCCGGTCCGCTCATCAAGAAGATTGCGTATGGTATTGCTCTGCCTGGACTAATCGCTGGGCCCGTCGTCTACTCTCGTGCGTGGCCGCCAATCGTGCATGTTGTCTCTGCAAGGTAGGCTATGCTGAACCGCCTCAATCTACGTTAACAGACCTCGCCATCAAGTTCTGCTTCGTTCGATTGCTCCGCGGCACGGTCCACCTTCAGGAGTCTACCAAGACGCACTGGGTTGCGTGGATCTCCATCGTTACCGGCGTCGTCTCGCTCGCCTTCATCATCGCCCAGGTCATTCCCTTCTTCGACCAGGTGCGCCCTCCTTCCCTTCGCCTTGAGTCCCCGTCGTTCTACGCTCATCATTTGTCATCGTTTTACAGCTCATCGGCCTCATTGGAGCGCTGTTTGCTGGCTTCTTCTGCCTCACACTCTGCGGAGGCATGTGGATTTTTGCGAACGACTACCGGGTGCGTTCTTACTTGCGCTCGGTCTCTCGCACGTGCTACGCTGACAGACTCCTGTCATATACAGCGCAAGGAGGGCCGGACGACGCTCGGCTTTAAGTTCAATTACGCGCTCGCGGTCTTCATGATCCTCGCCGGCCTGTTCATCCTCGTCGGCGGCTTCTACGCCTCGGTCGTTTCGATCAAGGACGCCTTTGAGACGGGCGAAGTTGGCTCGCCCTTCTCTTGTGCCGACAACTCGGGCAGCACGGTCGTCCAGGCTTAGATGTCCCTCGCCCTTTCCCTTTCAGACGCTCCCCTTATCATTCCTGTAGGTCGGTGTAGATTTTGGACGCCGTCCTCTTCTTCTCTCACTGCTTCGTCCCCAGCTTCAGGTCCTGTTCTTGCCCTCTTTTAATATTGCTCCCCTCCCCTCCTCACGAGGGGTTGTATCCTCTAGCTGTACCACCAGTGCCCTCTTTGCATGTCTCGGAACGTCGCAACCATGATCCGTGTCTCTTCACACTCGGCGGTATTTGCGCGCAATAGCCCGCTTTGGAGAGCCTCGTCGTATTCGCGCGGTGTGTAGCTCTTTAACGCGCGCCATCAATGGCCCTTCTTTCCTGAGACATGGACGACGCCTGTCATCGAATATGGGCGTCGGAGAGCAGTTTGATATGTCCGTCTCTTAGGTCGACCGTCGTGCCAACTACAACCAACTTGCGTCGTCGTCGGGCCGGTCGATCGCGCGTGCGACGCTGGCCGGTCATCGGCCTGCGCCTCCGCCTTCTCAAGTGGCGGAGGCCCCCCGTCTGCAGGCTGGGCCGCGAATCCTGCGACGCGGCAATTGTGCTGCGGATTCCCAGCCCGCCTCTTGTCCTCCTTTCAGTCTCGTCCGCCTCTCTCCAATAGCCTCCCTTCCTCAACAGCGACGACTCGGTCAAGGAGAACAACTCGTTCACGGCTAATCAGCTCCTCTCGCGCAGTGTATCCCCAGCTCCTGCAGGTCTAGCTGGCTCTCGACCTTGCCCAGCCACCCAAACAAGGCCGGCCTCCCCTCCGACGTCAGCCCCGCCGCGCGCGTCTCTCCCAAGCCACACGCGCCTCTTCCAGCCTCCTTGCCCCTCTTCTCCCTGGCTATGCTCGCGACCAAGCTCGCCACTTTGGCTCTCTCCGTCGCGCCTCAGCTCGTGCAAGCTCTCCGACCCGAGGCCGACTCGGTCGACGGCGGCTGGGATCAGCTCCGGGTTGTTAACAAGCGCTGGCAGCTGCACACGACGCTCGCGCCGCCGACCGCCACCAACAGCGACGGGTCCACGACCTCGGCGTCTGCCGCGCCTGGAGCCGTCGAGTCGACGGCCTACTCGTCGGCGGTCCTGACCAGTCCGGCGCCGCCGACTGACCTGCCAGATGCCCTGACGATTCGTGTCTTCGAGAGCGCCGACGCGCATGTCGCTGCCGGCGGCGGCCTGTCGGTCCGGCAGCCAGGCAACTTCCTCGGCTACTCGATCGAACTCTCGGTCGCAAACCAAGTTTGTGAGTACGCTCAGATTTCGAGCTCGTAGCTGGCCAGCCTTCAGTAGCAGGTTGAGAAAGCCTCGTTGGCCTAATAACTCGGTGTAGACGCGTCGAATCTCCGCTGACGACTCCTGTCTCTCGCGTGCGCGTCGCCTTCTCCAGTGGGCCCGAGCTCGATCGAGCTGCGTGCACCATTCCTCAATTATCTCCAGAACTTGCGCGCTCGCACGCAGTCGGGCGCCCGTGTTCGCATCGGCGGCAACTCGCAGGAGGGTAGCGTCATGTACCCAACAGGCGAGCTGCCCAACGGCGGCAATGGAGGGTACGCACGCAGTTTTCAGAACAGGAGCCACGCTTCACTTCAGCGCCATCACTGACAGGCGATGGCTTTTGATCACATAGCTCCTTCCTCGAGAAGGCAGAGTCGACCGCAACCATCACAAACACGCCTGACGTCCTTTACACCGAGGACCTCATCTACTCGATGAGCAATGTAACCGCGCTCGTAAACACGCAGTGGGTCTTTGGCGCCGCGTTCATCAACGGCACCGTCGACGGCTGGGACAACCCGCTCCACGTAGTTGACTTTGTCGAGGCGCACCTGGGCGACAACCTGATTGGCATCCAACTCTCAAACGAGCCCGACTTGTGTGTCTTCATCGCGGGTCGAACGCATTCTGAGCATTGTTGGCGCTGACGCTCAACCCTAAATATCCGCGCAGGTACCCCGGACGGCGGCGGAACGACACCTACACCAAGGAGATCTGGTTTCAGGAGGTTGGCGACTTTCTCGCCAATGAGCTCGAGAAGGAGCCCGACCTGCCGCAGCTCAACAACTTCTTCTTGCCCAATTTCTGCTGCAAGTGAGTGGGCCGCGGCTGGAAGTGCTCGCTTACCTGCTGTTGCCTGATCGTCGTCTCATTCCCTTCACAGCTGGTTCCCCTTTGAGGCGATGGACATGCAGCTAATCGAGACCTACGGCAACCGGATGAACACCCTCTCGTACCAGCAGTGCGTCGATCTCTCGTTACCGATCGCCAGAAGACGGCTCTGACACCTGAAGCCCTATTTTTGAAGCTATCCATACAACAACTGCGGCGACAAGGACCCGGCGTATGCGCAGGAGGTGTTCCCGGACTTCCTCAACCACACGCTCGCCCTCTCCCTTCGGGACCCTTACACCGCCGCGCTCAATCAGGCAATCGAGGCTGGACTCCAGACGACAATGCTTGAGACCAACACGGCGTCCTGCTCAGGCCTGGCCGGCCTCAGCGACTCGTTCGGCGGCGCGCTCTGGACGCTTGACTGGTCGCTCACCCAGGCGGCCATCAACTTCACGAGCTCATACATGCACGTTGGTGGACGTGATGCCCACTACAATGTGAGTCGCTCGGTGCCGGCACTCGAGCTTAGTCCTCGCTGATTTCGCGCCACGTCATACAGCCCTTCACTGCTGTTCAGACGAACCAGTCGACTTTCCGCGGCTGGACGACCGGCCCGGTCTACTACACCTCGCTGGTCGCTGCGGAGATCTTTGGCTCGAGTAACGCCTCACAGATTGCGGACATCACCGTGAGCACCGACGATCTGCGACTGACTGATTGTTTGTAGCACTGACGGGATATCCCTTCACAGCCCGAGGGCAGCATCTACAACCCGACATATGTCGTCTTCGAGGAGAATGTGCCGACCAAGGTTGCCCTCTTCAACTACGTTACCGACCCAAGCGGTGCAAGCAATGTCAACGTCGCATTAAGCGTTGGCGGTATCACCGAGGGCACGGCAGCGACGACGCCGAGCCAGGTCTTTGTCCGCTATTGGGCCGCTCCCTCGGCCGGCGAGCAGTTTGACGTGCGTCACTCCACTTCTTGGCACAGCGCGGACCGTCAAGCTGACCCAGAACATTCATTCTATCATCGCAGATCACATGGGCGGGCCAATCTGCTAGCGCCGGCGGCCCGTGGACTTCGGACGGCACGCTCAAGGGCGAACAGCAGACGATCACCGTCGATTGCGCCGGCGGGACGTGCCAGATCCCGCTCAACGCGCCTTCGTTCGCGCTTGTCTTCCTTTCGCAGGCCGCCCTCGATGCCGTCGGCGGCACTGTTGAGGCCATCGTCGACGGCGTCGACCAGCAGGCGACCACGTTCGCTACGACTTACAACGCCGGGGGCGTCGGCACCGCGACCGGTGCGTCGGTCTGCTTCCTTTCTGCGAAATGCAGTCTGGATGACTAACCCTTGATCGCTCACTTTTTCTTTCCAGTCGCACAGGAGGTCCTCGAGACGTCGAACGGCCGCATTACAGGCGGCCACATCCTCGGCAGCACGTCCAAGGGCAATCAGGACGAGGAGTCGACCGCCTCGCGTCAGATGGCCCTGGGCGGGCTCGCCGCGTCGGTTGCCGGCGCTCTCGCCGTCGTTGGCTCTTTGCTTTCGTCCTGAAACATAGGATTGTTTGCTTCTCACTAGATCTCTGCATCGGATCCTTGCATCGACCCTCACGCCCCCTTTGTAAACCAGCCCCTGCCCTTGCGCTGTGCGCCACAGCGCCCCTCATCCCTGCATCATCACGACCCACGCATCCCGCGAGCATACTTATGAGCCTTTCTATTGCCCGGCCATAGACCGACCACCAGGGCTGCCCTTGGTCCCAGAGAATCACGTCGCTGGCTTCGGTTGGCAGAGCTTCAGGTGGCAGAAATCCGATAAGGGACATAAATCAAGGATGGTTGCAGGGTAGCAGGTGCAGGAAGACGAGATGATAGGAAGCAGGCATCGTGCCAGACGACTGCCATTCTAGATCGCCTTGCAGGTCGTGTAGGTCCCAAACTTGGTCTCAAGGGCGGCGTAGGGGCCGGTGTGAGCCTGGGTGAAGAGGCCCTCGGCGACGGGGTCGTTGGTTGAGCAGTATGACGCGGTCCAGGTGAAAGCGCTCGCCTTGCCGTTGCAGGCGGGGAGAATTGTGAGATGCTCGGTCCACGACGCGAGATTGGCGTTGAAAGCAGAGGCCACAACCGGGAGCGAGCCAGCAGTCTTGCCACCAACGCCCTTCCAAACGCGGTCGAAGAACAGCGGGGACAAATTGCTGTAAAGATCAAAGAAGAAACCCTTCCAGTCAGAACAAGCTGTCGGGAGGAGCACGAGACGGGGGGTACGTACACGTTGGAGATGAGCTTCTCGGTCAGGTCGACGGCGTCGCCGAACGAGAAGGATCGGATTGCGCCGGGAAGGTTGTCCTTGCCCGACGTCGAGGTCAAGGTGAAGCCCTCCCACTCGGCGTCAAAGAAGCTGTCGATGATGGGCGAGATAGCTGCAGAGCGCGGACGGACGTCAGTCTTGCCTTGGTGGCGATTGCGGAGGACTCGTGCATGTGTCGAGGACGCGTGATACGCACTCTTTAAGCTGGCAGGGATCGTGCGCTTGTCCGTGACAGATCCATAGGTGTAGCCAGTGGGGCATGTCAGGGTGCCAGTGACACCGGCGACGACCGAATCGAGAATGGTGCGGTCTTCCAGCGAGACGGCAGGGCTGGCGGCGACGAGGGGTGCCGCGAGGGCGAGCGAGACGAGGGCGAAAGGACCAGCGAGCATCTTGGAGAGAAGAGGAGGGGAAGGCCGAGGTGAAGGAAGGAAGGGAAAGGTGCAGAGGAGCTTTGATGGTGGCAAGAACAACGGTCGCCGCCGTTCGCCCTTCTTATAGCCCTGGCCAAGCAACGAGCCCGCTCCAGATCAGCTTGTGCGACGTTCGGAGGCATGGCCGGTGTCTCCGGTGGATTTAGTTAGGCCCCTCGCGGTCTGGAGGCGTGGCCCGCGCAAAGGCCGGACGCTCACGCGCGAGCTGCCTGTCTCCCCGACTGAGATCGTCGACCTCGAGCCTGGTTGCCGAGGTTCTCGACTGACGCCAGGTTGGGTCAATTGGTGGCTGAGCCTTCCCTGGGCGACGCCAGCCTCGCGTCCCGCCCGGCCGAGGTGTGTCTCACCACCGCATCGACCTTCGACGCCGGCGGGGGCCGCGGCCGTTGCCATTCAGTGCCGTCGCGAGCTGTTTTGAGCCACGAAAAGGCGAACGCTAGTAGCTGACGTTGCAAGACGACGTTCAGTCGCAAGACATAATCAGCTGAGGTAGACGACGAACGCTGAATGACAAGCTGGACGAATAGGCTGCAGGCAACCGAGACACCGTCAAAAGAAAGCAAGCCCTCTGCGCATGACTGATCTGATGCAGTAAATAGCAACCCTCAAGCGTTCGGACAGCCTTTGATCGCTAGCTAAGGCACATGACAACGCCGAGGGTGAGGTTAATACCCAGAGCAATCATGATTGCCATTTGCATCTTGCGCCTGTGTGAGGCAGCGATGTTTTGAGTTGGTCGTCAGCAGGGGTTCAGCGAAGTCTGAAGATGCCGAAGGGCGCACGAGAAAACGGCGCCTCCGGTCGTGTCAATGTCACGGCCGGGCCCAAGAAACGAGTGCGGCTCGCTGTCCTTGAGGAAGAACAGAGTGAGAAGCGGAAAGAAAAAGGAGAGAGTGAGACCATTCAGAAGCGTGCTGTAGGTCGAGGCCGGCTCGGCGTCGGCTAGGCAGAACCAGAGTGACGCTTCGATGTCAGCATAGCGTGATAAGGCGTGTAGACAGCACTTGTACGCACCATTGGCCGTCGTTAAGGTGCCGTCAATCCAGGACTCTTCCAGCGCCTGAGCTGCCTCGTCGACTGTAGTAGGTTGCGGACATGATCACGAGCAGGAGTAAGTCGGGTGCTATGGTGAGTGGGCAAGTGACGCACGCTCGACATCTACGTCCCGCGTGCGATGAAACTGCCGGCGCATCGTTCGGACGTCGTCCTCCGATAGACCAGCCGTCGCTCGGAGTAAATCGAAGCCGCGAAGAGGCGCTGCGCTGTTCATCTGCAGGCGCACATCGACATGAGATCTCAGGTGCAAGGTTTGCCGGATGCCGAAATGATTAGAGCCACGCACCGCTTCTGAACGGTCCGACTCCTCCTCTCCCTCGCCCAGCTCCAAGCCGACGGCACACTGGAGCCAGACTGTCTCGTCGACGCGCGCATCATCGCTCCTGTTGGTAGGAACGATCGTCGGCGCATCGAGGGCTCGAGCGCGATCACGCAGCTGCGCCAAGTAAGGGACGAGCGTGAGCGTCGGCGAGAGGACGCGGCCAAGGTGGATGAGTCGGAGATGCCGACGGGCAAGCGCAGGGCGACTGGCTCGGATCTTCAGGTCAAAGTTGGATTCAAGGCAGTCAGTAGTCAAGCTTCTCAGACAAAACGCACACCCGGAGGACCCACCTTCCACTTGAGGTCAGCGATGCTGTCGGCTTCCTCGGCCCAGAGCTCTAGGTCGCCAGAATCCGGTGCGCCATCGCCAGAATCATCTTTGCCAGACTGCGTGTCGGCAGCTGTCATGACGATACCCCCTTCGAGGAAGCGGACCGTTACCTGGCGGCCTTTCCCGCGCTCGGGCTGGCGCGGCGTGTCCTCGCGCCCGCGTGACCAATCGCGCTGCTTGCCTTTAGCCTTCTCAGACTGAGCTGGACCTGACGCAGGCTGGCGCCTAGGGAAGATCAGAGGCAGGTCGGTGAGGCTTGACGTAGGCGAGGCCGAAAGGCCAGCGAGAGGTTGTTGTTCGACGCTCGACCTAGACGAGCCGACTAGAGGAGCGGACTGCGCAGGCGTCGCCGGGATCTGCGAGATGGGCAGAAGGGGTGTCGCTGGCATTGACGAGACGTGGCAAGCGCAGACAAATGAAGATCGAGCCCTCCCAAGCAATAGAACTGATGTTCCTGAAGGAGGGTTCCGAAAAGCTGGGGAGAGCTAGCGAGATGACTGTTAGCTGCACAGGGCCGGAGCCGCCGTGCTTCCGCGTTTCGAGCTGCCAACGCTCACTCGACGGCGGCTCATAGCCCTCCCCTTTCTGCCGCAGCAGTAACGTCAGCAGACCCTTCTCGCACCGGAAGACGGCGCTCGCAGCATCTCCGCAGGCACAAGTAGTCGCAACGCCGGAAGCCGCAGTCCTGCTGGCAGAACCGCTTCGGCCATGGCAGCGCCTGCACCGGCTGAGCACGTCAGGTCGTCCTACTCGTTCACGACCGGCATCATCATCGGTCAGGTCTCGGTCTTTCTCCTGCTCTTCCTCGTCGTCCGCTATGTCATCTTTGAGGACGGCAAAGCTGGCGAGAAACGGAGAGCTGAGCGAGCCCGAGCTGCTGGTGCCCGGCAGGTGCGTTTGCTTCGTCAGGGTGTCGAGGCGAGGCAGTGAGAGCTGCAGGCTGAACCAAAGCCGGACGCTCGCAGCGCCGACCATCACACCTCGCCCGGCTCTCATCAGCACCGCCGCCACCGATAACATCGGCTCAGCTGCTGGCCAAGGCCGGCTATGATTTGTCTTCGCACCCCGCCGAGTCGATGGACTGGCTAAATGTCCTTTTCGCGCAGGTGCGCGCATAACGAGCGCCGGAGTTCGTCTCAGCCCCTTGCCCGTTCGCTGACAATCACGCTCCTGCTCGGCGCTTTTTCTAGGTTGTCAGCAACTATCGTGCAAGTCTGCTCGCTCACAAGGGCGAAGAGGGGGCTCGCCAGATGGTAGAGGAGTGGCTCAACCCGGCCCAGGGCGTCTCGTGGCTGGTGCGCGTGCCAGCACGAGTACTCATGACTAGAGTGTTGCACTCGCTGACAGGACATACACTCCTTAGGATCCGATCCGAGTGACGGCTCTCACGCTTGGTTCCTCCTATCCCTTATTCTCGAACGCTCGGATCAGACCCTCGGACGCGTCGGGCCGTTTCGTGAGTCCTAGTCACGTGCACAATGTCATGTGCTGAAGCTGACTGGCGGCTGGCAATCGCTGAAATCCTCCCAGCGTGCCGAGACAGAGCTCGAGTATTCAGACTCGGTCACCCTTGCTATCTCGACAGGGCTTGTCATCAATTTCCCTAGACCGCGCTTCGCAGTTTTGCCGATCAGCCTAGGCGTCACCCTTGTTGGCCTGCATGGCACGGTGCGCTCCTAAACGAAGGATAATGTGAACTCAGGTCTGGCAACTGACGGTTGCCTCTTTGCATACCATATCCAGATGACGGTCGAGCTTCTTTCATCGCCGACGTCGGTCGACTCACCGACACCGCACCAGTCGCTCCGGCTCTCCCTTCACCCAGACTTTGAACTCGCGCTCTCGACAACCTCACTTCTCGGCTCACGGGCCAAGCTCCAGGACCTGCCAAAGATTGAGCAGCTCGTCGCGAGCCGACTTCGGCAAGCACTTGTTGACCGAGTTGTCTGGCCGTGCTTCTGGGCGATCGGCCTACCTGGCCTCGGAAGGGGTGTGTCGAAGCACGCCGGTTCCGCAGTACCGGAGGCTCCATTGGACGACTTCACCGTCGATGACGACCTGGGCGCAGGAATCGTCCCTCCTCCAGCGGCTGCGGCTGCCCCGGAAACACCGACAGCTGGCGTCGCGTCGCTGCGACATCGGCGGCCAACGGAGCCCGTCCTCAAGGAGACAGGTCTAGGCGGGGGCTTGCGAATGATGCCCGGAGGCAGCGACTGGGGCGTCGGGGGCATGTGAGAGATCTCTGCTAGATGTGCATACTGGAATAGCTTATGTCGTCACCTTCGCTGCCGCCGTCGCCGGTAATTCTCCGTTGGCAAGTCTAAGCTTACGGAAGAACTCTGCTCCAGCCCCCGGTTGTTTCCATCGACTTGCTCACGCACCCCAGCAATCCCCAAGTGTCGTCGACGTCACGCGTCCACCCTAAACGTCGCCGTCATGGCCTTGGCGAGAATCTCCCTCCCCTCGACTGCCCCCCGAATTGCTCCACATCCTGTCCAGACCACTCGAGGTTGCCGTGAGTCTCAAACAAGGCATCGCATCCCTCGGCACGCATGCCTTAGGCCCAGGTGGCCGGGCGGTTGGCGGCGAAGACACCCCGGGCGCGGGTGATCTTGTGGGGAAGGGGGAACTTGAGGCCAGGGACAAGAAGCTGCCTGAAGAAAAAGACGCGAGGAGGCGAGAGGGCATGCAGTTAGCAGGCGAGTCTCACGCAAGCCGTGAGCTGAGCTGGCAAGGACAAACTTGATGTAAGGACGCTTGATGTCGGCGGTCTTCTCAATCTCGACGACCCGGAGGATGTGGATCGATCTGAAGCGGGCACGGTGGCGGGCGGCCATGTCCTGGTAGAGGGCCTCGACGGCGTCGACGCGCGAGAGCTCACGGTACTCCTTGTACATGTTGTGGGTACCCGAGCGCGAGTCGTACCGGATCCAGACGCCGAAGTTCTTGACCTTGAGCGGCTTGGCCTCCGAGATGACATTGACGGCAACGATCTCACCGGACGCCTTCTTGACCTTGTGGAGCTGCCGGAGGAAGTACCAGAAGCGCGACTTGGCGACGACCTCGTTGGGGGCGAAGATCCGCATGCGGAAGAGCTGAAGGACGTGCAAGTATGGTCAACGCCCTGCCGCGAAGGACACAACGCGCAGACAGCCCCGAAGGAGGGACGACGCACCTTGGGCGCGGGCTCAGCCTCGGTGGGCAGCTTGCGGCCAAGGACCTGGTACTCGATGAAACGTCCCATCTGGAGGAAGAGAGAGGCGGAGGAGGAGTGGGCGGTTCCCGGTCAGCGCGCGAAGGTCAAAGTGCGCGCAAGTAAGGCCGGGCGGGCAGCAGCGGCAGCCGGCGGGAGCTCCTTCAGCAAGAGGAGGCGACAGCAACGGCTGGCGACCCCTCCCGAACGCCGGACCAAAGGGAACAGGCAAGGTCGGGCCGGTTCCCTTCGTGTACAAATACGCGAGCTCCTTCGTCGTATGCTACTGCTGCTGCCGACGTTTCTTCTGAGGGGGCCGACTCACTTTGCTTGATGATCTCGACGGAGGTAGGGTCAAGGCGGAGGCGGGCGAGCTCTCCCTCGGTTGGGACGGGGCGCGCGGACCTGCGCAGGCGAGCGGCCGAAACTTGGCGCTGACTGTGCTTACGTGAGAGAGCATCAGGGCTTCGCGACTCTCTCTTGAACGTTCACAACGGTCGGTTCAACAAAAGTCACTTGAGGCGTAAGAAGCGCGCGTCAGCCATGCCGTAACCCGTCGGCCTGGGCCTCCGCCCCTCCTCCAGCGCCTACGCCTGCGCCCGGCTGGCGGCTTGGTCGAATCGCGCTGTCCGGACCGTCCCTTCTTGCCCTTCGTCGTCAGTCCTGTGAGTGAGATCAGACGCCCCCGTTTGCACAAAGCAAAGGCGGCAGACTTATTGTCTTGCTAGAGGAGGGTAGAGTGCTGATCATTCTGCCGTTGATCCCGTCCTGCTCGACTTGTTCCTTCGCCGTCGACCCTCGTCCGACCTGTGCTCGTTTCGCCGCCCCGTGTGATTGCTGCTTCGACCTCCAACTTCGCTCGCGTTCTCCGACCGCCCGCTCGAATCCTCCTCTCTAGTCTCAAGATCACCTTTCGCCCAACATGGAGCAAGTCGAGAAAGCCTACCAGAAGCAGCACCTCTTCCAGAACGCCAAGTCCAAGGGTGCGTCGCTACAGCGCCTTCGGTTGTACTGCATCGGCGGGATGAGCGGGCTCGGCCAGCTCAACCCGTTCGCAAGAGAAGGATAGATTGCTAATGCCAGCACTCGCCCCTTCCCTATTTCTTCTCCTTGCTTGGCTTCCGCCCATTCGCAAACGTCTTGTGCCTCTGCATATCCGCTCGCGTCGCTGTCCCTCCGACAACCTGCCGCCCCTCGCTTGCTGCCGGACTACCCGCTGCCTTGTGCGTGCCCCTGCCCCTCTCCAGGCGTGAAGAAGGTCGCGGCCAAGTCCCAGCGCTGGTACAAGGACGTCGGACTCGGCTTCAAGACCCCTGCCGAGGCCATCAACGGCACCTACATCGGTACGTTCGACCGTCTGTCAAAACCAGGCCGGACCTACACCGCAGCTGCTGCCGCCGTCGGGAGGGGCTGGAGAAGGTGGGATCGGGGCAGGACGACAACGAGCGAGGAGAGTATGGGTGAACCTTCGCGAGGAGAGAAGGCTAAGCGTCACGTTCGACGTTCTCACGCTGAGCGGCATATAGGTCCTGGCGCCGACCTTATTCTGGGCCTTTCTCGTGGGATGGACGCGACGGCAGCAGCGGCAGCAATACCGGACCTTTACCTTTCCTCCCGACCAATCACCCTGACTGCTTGCCTGTCGTCCCGCGGCCCACAGACAAGAAGTGCCCGTTCACCGGTGACGTCTCGATCCGCGGCCGTATCCTGACCGGCAAGGTCGTCTCGGCCGGCAAGATGACCCGCACCATCATCATTCGCCGCGACTACCTCGTGCGGTCTTTCAGCTGGCTGTTCGCAACATAAGGGGCGAGCGCTGACTTCAACTTTCCTCGCGTCGGCTTCTACAGCACTTCATCCCGAAGTACTCGCGGTACGAGAAGCGCCACCGCAACCTCGCTGCCCACTGCTCGCCCGCCTTCCGCGTCGAGGTCGGTGACAACGTCACCGTCGGCCAGTGCCGCCCTCTGTCCAAGACGGTCCGCTTCAACGTCGTCCGGGTCGCCAAGGTGCGTGTCTCCTCGCGTGAGAGACCCGGCTGGCCAGCTCCACAGCCTGTCATCTGACCCATACTCCCCTTCGCAGAACCGGGCTGCCGCCAAGGCTTTCTCGAAGTTCTGATCACAGAACTGAATTGGATGCGCTCGATTTGATCTCTGGGTTCGCTCTTGACGTCCTTTTCCTACCTTAGAAGACGGGGAAATGAGAAGAGAGCAGACCGGTTTTGCTGCTGCGGTGGCATGACAAGCATCCATCTGCGATAGCTAGGACGTCAGGACAGTTACGGGAACACTCACCCGTGTATGGATCGGTCGATCGATTGCTCCTTCGCAATGACGTTGCCTTAGGTGCGCGGTCGTGTGATTGTCCGGGACATGCATGGGCCGCTGGATTAGTGCAACGCGAGGCTCCTTCTTCCTTTGCCTCCAGCCATCGATGGCGGATGCGCAGGCGTCGACATGAGCGATGATGGCCGCCTGGATGCTCAAGCGAGCAGCTGAGCGAACAGGAAACTGTCGTCCCCCTATCGAAATAGCCGTGCGTCTCTGAATGCGAAATGATGTGAAGCGATGTAGGCGGCCGCTGTCCAATTGAGATGAGAGAGTACGACTCGTACAGCAACGCATCGACAGCAAAGCGTTTGGAGACTGATTCACAGACACTGGCGAGAGTAAGTACAGGAGAGGCGTATCATGTTGGCGGTGCGGAGCAGACAAAGGAGAGCCGTCGCCACTTCCTCCACTAAGCGAGTACGTCGCTCTCTGCACTGCACAAAAGGCATCTCGCAGCGGTTATGTGTCCGGACGTCGTTACGAAGATCGGGTAAACATGCCAGACCAGCGCTTCAAGAACCTCTACGTCGCCATCGCGACGTCACCGGTCGCGCCGCCTGTGCCACCGCCGACATCGACCGTTGAGTCCTTCGTTCCACCGAGGCCAAGGTCCTTCAGCAGGCCGTCGACTTCGGGCCCTGAGAAGATGCGCGCGACCGGCTTTTGCGTCTCCTCGTTGAGCGTAAGCGTCGCGAGCTCGACTGCAGGACGGGCGCAGCATGCGATCAGGACATGCGCAAAGCGACATTAAACGCAGACAAACATACAACGTACGCTTCTCCGATCCGAGCTTGGTTGTGTCCATCGTCTTCGACATGACTTTGAGGCAGAGCTCGGTCGCCTCCTTGACGGTCATCGTCTCCTTGTAGTCCTGCTTCAGCAAGCTCGTAGCACTGGGATGGTAGTCCGATACCGTCAGCAACAAGCAAGGCTCCGAGCTAGCGCGAACGCGCCGACTCACGTGCCGTTGTTAGCGCCGATTGCTGTCGCCTTCCAGCCAGAGTAGTTGCCACTCGGGTCGCTCTGGTATAGCTGGAATTTGTATAGCTCGTCGTAACCGACATATAGAAGCGAGACACCGAATGGCCGCAGACCACCGTGCTGCGTGTAGCCCTGCTTGAGGTCGCACAGCTTCTGGACGAGCGCCTCAACCGGAATGTCATCGTTGTAGTTGAGCAGGTGGTTCTGGGCGGCCGTGCGCGCGTAGTTGATGAGTGATGTCGCATCGGCCGTGTAGCCGGCGATGCCGGTCAGAGTGTTACTGGGAGTCACAATCAAGTAAAGTTGCACAGAGCATTCACCAAGAAGATCACCAGATGAAGGCACGAGCGAGGTTCGGGCGGATAAGCAGTCGAGAGCATCAGCGGGCGTGACTCGGCAGATGGCGACCGCTTGGCAGGCCCACGCACTTGTTGAGCAGGAAGATCTTCTCTCCGCCCGCCGCCCACGCCTCTCCGCCCTCGCCGCCTTTGGTCAAGCCGAGGTCAAGCAGCTTGGACGTGACCTTCTTCTCAGCCGCGAGTACGACTCCGTCCGAGGCTAGGATCGCAAGCACAGAGCCGGCGTGCGAGATCGCTTCCATCGCATATTCGACTGAGCAGATACAAACGAGTGGAAGCGACAGCAAGGCATTATAAGATCAGCCCACCGGATGAAGGGAGCGAGAGAGCCACGTCGACTGACTCTGGTAGAGCCGGCCTGGTGATACATCGGAAACGTGGAAGTCGATCAGCACCCGGCTCGTCCAAGAGTGACAGATTGAGCACGTCGCTGCGAGACAATGAGGTCATTCCTGAGAGCGCACCTTCCGGAGAGAAGATTGTCGTTCTGCCTGTTTCGCAACGGAGAAGGATGTCAGAAAATGGTCAGCTCACCATCTCGCGCGCGCAGGGCGAGCCAGAGTCAAGGTCGGATGGGCGGCCACTCACTGTCGTACCGGCGAGCCTGGATGAACGTAAGCCTAAGGTCAGTCGAGGTAGTCAAGTGCCAGTTGTATCGCATCGCGCAAACCGACCATAATGTCCAGGAGCGAGATGAGATGGAGGAAAGTCGGTGAGAGATAGGGGGACGGTCGGTGTTGAGCTCTCGTCCAGGCAACGACGAACGACGCCGCTGGAAGCGCGGCGCCGCGGCCGCGCCGTCAGCGTCGAGGCATGAGCGTGTGCGCCGCCCCTGAGGCTGCAGACGCTCTAGACAGTCATCACAAGAACTACCAGCTTTGCACCGATTGCTTGCCCTCAAATTCTTCTCATGTCGCCATCACCATCTGCCTCGTCGCCGCCGGCATGGAAAACGACGCTCTCGGTGACAGTCCCTGCTGTCGCGACCCTGCCGCCGCCAGCCAACCTGCCGACCTCAAGCTCGACGACACACCCTTTGCCGCCTCCCAAAGAGGCCGCGCCTGTCGCTCTACCGTCGGACCCTCTCAGCTCTAAAGCTGAGGTCAAGGCGATGGCCGAACCTACCTCGCTTTATGGACCGCTGCTTGAGGTCATGGGCCAGGTCCGCCAGGAGATCAACGGCATCCTCACCGGCTGGAAGGAGTGGGAGGATGATGCGATTGGCGGCGTCAACATCCAGAAGCCTAAGCAAACGCGGAAGAGCGCTTCGGCCGACGATGACGGTGAAGAGGACGACGACGAGGAGGATGACTGAGGAGGTTATCCCTCCAGACCAAGCGACTACGCGCCTAAACCAGACGCTCTGCCGTCACTGGGTGCAGGCTGAGACCATCTCGCGTGCTGTGGTTCATACGCGCCAAAGCCCGGCTAAGCAGAGCCACCCCCCCCCCCCCCCTTCCCCCTACCCCCGGGCCTGGTTCAACAGCTTGCGGGAAGGTCCGCACGGCTTCACCCGATGCGACACTGTGCGCCTACCAATCGGCTCGCCAGGCCTGGCTAAAGAGATTACACCCGACAAATAGATGCGAGTCACTAGCATGATACAGTTCATTGCCCTTCCGCTCACTTGGAGTAGCGAGGAGGAGCTGCAAACGTGTGATGTAGGCGGAACGGGTCAGCGCACCGCCTGTCGCACAGCATAGAGTTACCGGAGCAAGCGCTCGGTTTTCCCAAGAGGACGTACGCGTCTGCTTGCCCTCAGGCGAGGCGCCCATGACATCTGCACTCGATCCGGCCGATGGGACGGCCCCTTTCGGCTTGGGCTTCGTGGCGATGATGAGCTGCAAGTGGAAGCGATGGCGGCGGGCGAGAGAGGTCAGCCATCGAGGTCGGCTGTAGGCTGAGCAGTCGACTTCTCCGGGGACATACGGCAGTCGAGGCAAGAGCACCGGCGCCGAGCTACACGCGGACGTCGGCAAGCGCAAGAAAGCTAACAGAGTTCAGCGAAGGAGACGGTCATGTCTGTGAGGTTGGTCAGAACCGGAGACGCACGATCCAGGCGCCGTACTTTGTATAGAAGCTGCGGGTGTCAACTTGAGCGTACGAGCGCCGGCCGACGACGGCGGGCGACTGACGCAGCGAGGCACGAGCGGTAACAAAGGCGAGCATAAAGGGACTGTGGCGGAGTTTACTTGCAGTGGAGAGTCGAGATGGTGGTCGGCCGACTGTTGGCCAGGCCTTTCTTCAGCCCCTGCAGCAGCGGCCGCCGCCGGGACGGCTGTCCCGCCCGCGTGCCGAATGACGAGGGCATCGGCTCAGAAGCCCTTAGCGGCCGCTCATGCGACGCTGCATCGTTCGGCGACCCGGTTGAGGCTGAACCATCTCTATTGAACTTTTGCATGCAGCTCATATACGTGCCGAGAGCCCTCGGCCGATGAAGACGATTTGGGGTTGGACTGAGGGGCGTGAGAGAGAAGCTAGAGAGGCAGGCGAGGGCCGTTGGCACAGGATGATACAGCCGCTCGCTTGGAGAGGCAAGGCAAAGTTGAAGCAG
The DNA here is from genome assembly GCA_014825765.1 of Cystofilobasidium macerans. NCBI lineage: Eukaryota > Fungi > Basidiomycota > Tremellomycetes > Cystofilobasidiales > Cystofilobasidiaceae > Cystofilobasidium > Cystofilobasidium macerans. The sequence goes on along the minus strand of MVAP01000113.1, from coordinate 8,667 downwards.
GCGTGATGCAGGGGAAGATGAGAGAGGAAAAACGGCGTGGGGAAGGGCCGAAGAACATGCGGGTATCAAAGACAGGCAGGGCGGGCATGATCCGAAGCCGGGAACCGTGGCCGACAGAGCGCGCGACTAAAACGTCGAGCGGCGGCGGACATGATGACAAGGCTAGTCGACTATGAGACTGACACGGACAGGTTGGCAGCTCAGCGACAGACCAAGCAATGGAAGGACCGGGCGGATCACTCACCACTCATGGGCTCGACGCCGGTCGTCTTCTCCAAGGCACGGGCAGCAAAGACTGCGTAATGACAGAGGGTCGAAGGGTCAGCCTCGAATCGTCAACTAGGCGGGACAGTTTGTTAGATTTAGCACTGACAGCGAACGTCCGGGTCGCTGTCGCCGGCAAGCTTCTCCAGCGCGGGCACGACCTTGCGCGCGGCGAGCTCCTGGCCCTCGGCATCTGTCGACGCGGTCACCGCAATAGTCTCAAGTGCCTTGGCAACATTGAAACGAATGTTGGGGATGGGATCCGACACGAGGTTGAGCGCCGTGTCGAGGACCGAATCGCGGATTGTCGCAAGATCGAGCACGGGCGTGATAGTCTGCAGGGTAGGAGAAGACAACGGTCAGCGAGCCCGACGCACGGTAGAGTCTCTCATCTCTCGACAGCAGACGCACCGAGATAGCAAGGATCGTCGTCATCCGGTAGAGATAGTTGGGGTGCGAGCCCATTGCAAGCACTTGCGGAATGATAGTCCGTCCGGCCCACTCGACGCCGAAGACCTCGGTCAGCTTCTTGAGGTTGACGGTTGCGCTCTCACGAATGCTGAAAACGTTGTCTCCGAGCCAACTCATGCAAAGGTTGCCGAGCTTGTCGTCGAAGAACTGGACGCCGAGCTGCGTCGCGAGGAGAGGAATGTACTCAATGATGGCCTGTCGCACGCGCCACTGCTTGTCTTCGGCAAGGTCAATGATGGCCGGCAGAAGCGACTGCGAGAGCAGGTCAATGCCGATAACGTCGTTGACGAGCTCGAGCTTGCCTATCAGCTGGAGCCGGACATCGCTCTGATCGTCTTTGAGCAGCTTGAGGAAAAGCGGGAGAAGGTGCTCGATCGTCGCCTCCTTACCGAGCAGCGGAGCTAGACCGCTAATCTGGGCTCCAAGGGCTGCCTTGACATGCGGCGAGGCGTCGACGGCGAGATCGCGAACGCACGGCAGGAGTCTAGCGAGGACAACCTCACGATCGAGCAGCGTAGCAAAGCCTAAGGCAAGGACGACATGGTCAGGACGCAGCAGCCTCAGCTGGAGCAGATTGCGCAGACGGACCAGGGATCTGCGAGGCGGCGGCGGTTCGGACCTCAGCCTCGTTGTCCTTGAGCAGGCTGACGAAAGCCTGAATCATCTCTTCCCGCCGGATGTCTTCGCCGACCGCCTTGGCCAGCTGTCGAGATTAGAGCATGCTCGAGATCAGCGCGCTGCAAGACGCCAGCGAAAATTGAAACCACCACGACGCACCGCGACAAACTCGTTGCCGACCATGTACCGCACCCGCCAACTCTTGTCGGTGAAGGCTGATCGCAGCGTCGGCAGCAGGTACTCGCCGACCTCCTCTGGGCTCATCTGTTCGGCGATCGCGATTAGGGCCGGTACCGTCAGGAGTCGGACCGAGTCCTGGTCGTCAGACGACAGCTTGCGGTACAGCGGGATAACATCCGACAAGAGGAGCGCATGAGCGCTCGTGAAGCACTTGGCGTACGGCTAGTCGGGTTAAGGCGTTGGAGCAAGGAGAGGTCAGCCGGCTACGCAGGCATGCTGTCAACAGCCTAAAGACAGGACGGCCTGCACGTACGCCGAGGTTTTTCGCAGCCGCTCGTCGGACCATCGGGGTATCATCGCCGCCCAGGCCGGCGAACAGGCGTCGCATCTCCTCCTTGCCGGCGTCGGTTGCGTTGAGGTACACGGGCGCAAAGAGAGCGCAAGCCGACGTACGCGAGGTGAACCAGTCACCCGTCGAAAGGCGCTTGAGAAGCGGCAAGTAGTACTCGGTCAGCTGCGACGGCGAAAGCTGAACCGCAATTTTCGTCAGGGAGTCGGACGCCTGTGGAGGAGAGCGAAGGGTGGTGGGTCTTAGCGGGGAACTCAGATAGACTCGACGACATCAACCACGCTTTCCGACCGTACCTTCTCGCGCACGAGCGTCTCCTCGACGGCCGCCAGGTTCTCAAGCGGACCGAGCACGAGGTGCGCGTACTCGCGTCCGCCCACGAACTCGCCAAACTCGCCAAGCTCCTCTGCCAGCGCGAGCAGGATCTCGTCCTCGTCGTCGAGCTGGTCCTGGAGGAAGGGAATGAGCTCCTCCCGCGTCCGCTGCGGACCGAGGGCAAGAGCAATCGTCGACAGTCGGCGGATCGAGGTCAGGCGGGACGAAACATCGTCCGACTTGAGCTCATCTGCCGGGCGGGCACGGAAGCGTCGCGTCAGGATAAGCCCTCTCGGTGAGCTGCAAACAGGACCAAAGACGGACCGATGAGGATGGCGATGGGAAAGATGTCTGTCATGGTCGATATCGAGCCCTATCTGAAGAGGGTCGTCCAGTCGATGCGAAAGCGCTGGAGGACAGACGAAGGAAGACAGGCAAGGATGGCCGGGTGGGCAGGGCACGTAGGTTTCGAGCGAAACGGAGATCGAGGGCGTTCAAGCCAGGATGCAACGGAAGAAGGAAGAGGTAGCCGTCAGGGCTGAGCCGATAGCTGCTGCTGCAGCGGGGCAAACAGCATGTCGGATTCGAGACGCACGTTGAGAGGGATCTAAAAGCTGGCGCGAAAGGTCGGCGGGGGATGATTGAGATGGTCGGGCGGATGTTGGGAGCGAGGTCCGAGGCGGCGGGGCAAAAGTTGGAGCGACAAGGCGATGAAGGTCGAGTCGAAAGCGGCGGGAGCGGCAGGGTTAGTCAGGTTGCCGCGGGAGACGGGAACCTCGTTCGACGGGCAATCTGCGCGGACCGACCTGTGAGAGAGGGCGGGCAAGAAGGATGAGAAGCGGAGGAAGGGGGAGAGAGCGATGCCTGCTGGCAGCAGCTCCCAGGAGGAGCTCTCTGGAGCGCGCGGCGCGACCTGCAGCCAGGCGGCCGCCATTGGGCGCCGGACCCAAATTCAAATATCAGTCAACTATAAAGCAAGAGGGCGGACGTGCTTTATCGAGGCGCCGCGCTCCAGTACCAGGTTTAGCCTACCAACGACACCCGATCACTGCCGACCACGCCGACTGATCCGGCCAGCTGCCGGCTGGGATGCAATCACATCGCTGAGACTACAAAAATCACATAGGTAACTTCAGGAGCGCAAAGTACTTCTTCCATACATCACCGGCAACAGGTTTCAGCCGTTATCAATTCTGGAAGTTTATATATGTCCATTTCTTTGCCGATGTTCATTCGGAGAGATGGCCGAGTGGTCTAAGGCGCTGTGTTTAGGATAGTCAATCCAAACCGCAGTCTTCGGGCGCGGGTTCGAATCCCGTTCTCTTCATTTTGCTCCGCGGTTAGAACCGTTTTTGAGAAGACTTTTACCCTCGGTCGAACAGTAGACGCACGCGCCGGACGTACCTGAGAGTATGAGAGGCGATCCGCAACCCTCTGTCGCAAAGACTTCTCCCTTATCTCCAGGGTGAGCTCTACTTACCTCTCAGTGGTCACCCCGCATGGAACAACGTCAACTCGCGTGATGCACAGTACTGGCCAGCCATGCAAGGTGTCTCTCCATCTCTTACAGCTGATTTCAACACCCTGAAGACCCTCATGCGCAAGCTCATGGTCGAGGCTCGAACTGACCACCTTTAATTTTGTGATTATACCGCAGTTCTTCCACACTATCGCTAGCAAAGGTAAGCTCAGACAGGCCACACTGTCTTGGATTGTTTGAGAGTGCCGCAGCGGTGGTTACTCCCGCTGCACTCAACAAGCATTATACGTTTCATTTTTAGCCTTTGATCTTGGCGTCCCCACTCTTAGCATTGTCGTCTTCTGCCACGTCATAGTCCCATTACCAAAGCGCAGGTGAGGCGCCCAGTCCCACTCTCGCGTGCCTTGTACAACGCCGTATAGATCTATCCTAACGCGCAATCTTTGACTTTGTCCAGGGCCGAGACCTAATTTTCGATTTCACCGTCGTCGCAGACCGAATCAACTGGGAGACCTCTTTCTCGGAGTATGAGGAAGAACACAAACGCTCCACCCTCTTCACTAAGGAGAGGGGGTCTTCACTGAGAAGAGAAAAACGGCAATTTTGAATCTCAGCCCAATCACACAGACCAGGTCCTCATTGACACACTCTACGAGTCTTCCCGTTTAGGGGACGCTCCGCTGCGACTCAGGACTCCTGGGTGTGTGCGGGATCCACGACCGTACTCAGGGCCCAGACGGACGTCGACCGACTCCTGGCCGGTTGCCTTATCAACCGGGAAGGGCTCTGTGTTGAAAAAGGGGCGTCGTGGCTGCTGGCGGGGGGGACTTAGCAGCGCCGGCGCGCTGCAGCGCTCGCCCGCTGCAGCCTCGCTGCTGCAAGTGCAAGTGCGACCCTCGCTCGCTGCAGCCTGGCGCGCAGTGAGCCGCCTCGCGCAGCACGCGCAGCTGCACTGCGCCCGCGCTGCACCTCAAGAAATATTATATTCTGTGACAAGAAAATCCAGCGTCCGGATTTTCTTGTCACAACATTTCATATTTTTCCTCCCCCCTTCAACCTCACTCCCTCCGCCCATACGGCTCCCTCCCTCATGGTAATTTAGAAATCCAAAAACTCTTATGATATGCAAGCGCTCACCCGACTGCCCTGCACACCCCTGCAAGGCCGTGCGTTTCAACAGATTAAGAGTCTGAACACCTCTATCCCTTCCTCACGATGGCCGACGCCCTCCTCAACCTCGTCCCGGACGCCCCTCCGTCCACGACGCAGCTTTACCAGAAGCTGGACAACACCTCGCTCGCCAAGTTCGACCGGCTCCCCTCGCCCCTCTCAGCGTCCGTCAACTGTGGCGTTTGGGAGCTGTCACTGGACGTCGAGCTCGCCCGGCCGCCAGCCACCCGCTCGCCCAGGCCGCCTGGGATGCCGACGACGAGGCCGCCATCGAGTTCATCATCGCCAAGCTCGACGACACTGAGGTCGAGCGCGTCTGGAAGTGCACGACGGCCAAGCAGCACCTTGACGCGCTTCGAGCGGCCCACCTCATTGAGGGAACGGCCGGCGAGATGCAGCTACTCGAGCAGCTGCTCGGTATGCGGATGGTCCAGGGGACTGACGTCCGCGAGCAGATCGACGCCTTCCTCACCAAGATCAACGCCATCCGCCGGATCGGCGGCGAGCTCAAGGACCTCGACCTTCTCTTCGGCTACCTGCTTCTCCGGACCCTGCCGGCCACGCCGGCGGCCGAGATGCTCAAGTCATCCATCCGGACCCAGGTCTGCAAGGACGCCGTCGGCCAGCCCCTGCCTCTCACCCTCAGCTACGTCGCCAAGTCCCTCATCGAGGCCGCCCAGCTCCTGGCTGCGACGACTAACAGGCTGACAGCTGCCAATGGCCCGACCGAAGGTCACTCGGCCCTGGCCCTCACGCCCTCGGCCACGACCGCCTGCTTCATCTGCGGCGGCCCCGGCCACTTCGCCCTCAACTGCCCCGACCGCGGCAAGTTCGGCTTCAAGGACGGCGGCGGCCGCCCTGGGAAGGCCAAGAAGTACTGTGAGTACCACAAGACTGTCGGCCACAACACGGCCGACAGCAACGCCAAGGACCAGCACGGCTCGGGCGGCGGTCAGCGACACGTCGGCAACGCCGTCACCTCGGCTCAGCCGGACGCTGCCTCTGCCATCGCGCCCTCGGTCAGCAAGTTCGTCCTCTCGGTCACGCCCCGGTATCCGGGCCCAAAGCCCGTCTCCGACGACGAGTAGCCCTGGTCCGAGCGCAACTGGCCGTACGTCCCGCCGACTCCGGAGCGGTGCTTCCTGCTCGACAGCGGCTGCTCCCAGACGTGCGTCAACTATCGCACCCTCTTCAGCTCGTACGAGCCCCTACGCCGACCCGGTCTACAACGCCAGCGGCCAGGCCATGGACGTCATCGGCAAGAGCACCGTCACCGTCATGTCGCACGGACGCGACAAGTCGGAGGTCTTCCAAGTCGCCTTGACCGAGCCGGCCCTCTCGTCGACGATCCTCGTCTCGCTCGGTCAGCTTTGTCAGGTCAAGGGTATCTCGTTCTTAGGAGATCGTCACCTTCTCCTGATCCGGATCAAGGTCGGCATCATCTTGCGCGCCAACGCCTACCAGCGCAACCTCTGGGCTCTCGACGTGACGCTGCCGCCTGCTGGGTTCCTCAACTACTGTGCCGACCACAGAGGAACGCCGACGCCGGCCGACCTCGAGATTGACCTCTTGCACCGTCGGATGGGTCACATTTCTCGGACTGCAATGGATGCTGTTCTCCGTTATCCTGGCGTGCTCAGTAAGGAGATCAGCTCGAGGGACATCGAGGCCTACTTCGACAAGGGTGTCTGCGCCCCCTGCGTCGGGTCTCGTCAGCACAAGACGCCGTTTCCGACGTCAACGACAGTGGTCAGCCGGCCGCTCGAGCTTGTCCACACGGACCTTCAAGGCCCGATGCCGGACACCTCGCTCGGCGGCGCACGGTACATGCTGACGGTCATTGACGAACACACGGACTACCATTGGGCATGGCCGATCAAGGCCAAGAGCGATGCGGCCGGCGTGCTGAAGGGCTGGATCCTGCAGGTCGAGCGTCAGAATGGCCACAAGGTCGTCACGATCCGCAGCGACAACGGCGGCGAGTACCTCTCGAACGAGTTTGTCAACTGGCTACGCTCTCTAGGCATCCGTCAGCAGACGTCAGTTGCGGACACGCCGCAGCAGAACGGCAAGGCAGAGCGCGCCAACAAGACGATCGAGGAGAAGGTCACCGCGCTGTTGCTGGAGTCAGGTCTGCCTGGGACATACTGGGCAGAGGCGATGACATACGCACTTTACGTTCTCGCCCGGACTGTGCGCAGGTCGACAGGCAAGACTCGGCACGACGCCTGGTTCGGAACGGCGCCGTCGTTCGACAGGCTCCGGGTCTTTGGCTGCACGGCGTACGCGCATAACCCCAAGCACAAGAAGCACCAGTCGAAGTCAGTGCCCTGCTGGTTCACGTTCCCGGCGGAGGATGCTTTTGGCAAGAAGGCGTACCGTTTGGTCGACAAGCGCAACCCGCACAAGGTCGTCTTCTCCCGCAACGTCGTCTTCGACGAGAGCTGGACGATGCGGACGAGAGGTGCCGCGAGCAGTGGGAGCACCGTCGCCGCCCAAGAGACGCCGCTGACCGGCCGAGTGCCTATCGGAGTTGACTTGGCGCCGCGGCCGGAGTCGTCGGCCTCGGCGAGGGTCGATGATTCTGCAACAGTGGACGTGCAGGAGGATGAAACGATCGAGATGGAGGTCGAGGACATCAAGCTAGTAGCGGTCGACGAGCCGGCTGTGGATAGAGTCCCGTCGGAAGACGAGCTACGCGAGGAGGAGGATGAGGAGAAGGAGGAGGAGCAAGAGCCACCAGCCCCGCTGCCGACTCCGGCCGTACCTTGCTTCGTCGCCTCCGACCCCTCGCTCACGGCCACTCGACGCACGTCGGGCCGCAAGACGCAGAAGCGTGCCCGGTTCCGAGGCCCTCACCAGGCTAACATCCTGATCAGTCTTGGTCAGCGTCCGCCCCCAGCCGCTCCGCCCAAGACCTACAAGGAGGCCGTCAACGGACCCTACCGGGTCGAGTGGGAGGCGGCGATGAAGGCCGAGCTCGATCAGTTCGAGAAGCTCGATGTCTGGACGCTCCGTGTCGTTGACCCCTCGATACCTCCGCCCCCGGTCATCTCTAGCCGCTGGGTCTTCACCTGAGGTCCTAGCCCGGACCCCAAGATGACCAAGTTCAAGGCGCGCTGGGTCGCCCGTGGCTTCGAGCAGCGCGAGGGGACCTTTGGCGACACTTACTCACCCGTCGCTGATGGCACGTCCCGCCGGACCTTCTTGTCGATCGTGGCCAACGAGGGGTTGACGATGCGTCAAGGCGACGTCAAGACGGCCTTCCTCTACGCCAAGCTGGAGGAGCCGATCTGGATGACCCCACCGCCCGGTTACGCCGATTCGCCTGATCAGCTGTGCTACGTCAGCACGGCCGTCTACGGCCTGCGTCAGTCACCGAAGGCCTTCTATGACCGGATCGCCTCTTTCCTGGTCAACATCGGTCTTGTTCCGGTCGAGTCAGACATTGTTCTAGGCGTGTATTGACGATCGTGCGGGCACCACGGCCACCAGGTGGGCAACCAAGAGGAGGTTGCCTGCCAGGCTAGGGACGTGTAGGCAGTCTTTTAGGACGACCAGGTGCGATCCAGCCTGCATCTCGACCGTGCCACTGCCGACTGACTCGATGTAGCGACCGTCGCCTAATGAGATCTTGCGTTTATCCTCTTGATACGATGCCGCATCAAACCAGCTTGCCCCGCCGAACATAGCCCGCGAGCAGCCTGAATCGATGTACGTCGTTCCTTCAGCGACTGCCGCCATGACGACCTCACCCGTGGCGCGCAAGGTCGCCTCTCCCCCCAACGAGCTTGCATTGGAACTGACGACGTGAGACTCG